>CM050419.1:16019577-16024577 GCA_027564155.1 Gymnocypris eckloni scoliostomus
ATGTTTTTATTCTGACGGCACCCATTCACTGCAGAGCATCCATTGATGCTGAGACACTGATGCAGAAACGAGGATCAGCACATTCTCATTGTTGCATGTACTGCTCCTTTAAGTCTTCAGGTGGTCAGATCGGGATGATTTGCATGTACGCACACACTTTAAATCTGCTCTGGATCAGTGTGTGCTGTTTTGTGTTGTTAGGCTCCAGCTCCACACAACCCAGCCATGGATGAAATCGAGAGGTGGTTGTCTGCAGAGATGGTAAAGAGAGTTATATTCACTGCTTTAACACGAGAGCGTAACGCTGAGCAGCGGCGCCATCTGCTGTTACAATCTGAGCACACTACACTTACACATACACAGTCGCCAAGTCCGCTTATTATACACGACTTTGGGCTTCTTAACCTAAAGTTGTGGGGGAAAAAAACCCTGGTCATGGGTTTTTTGGGCTTATTTAAAAAAAATAGGGTTGCTTGCAGTCAATAGCCAACCAGTGCAATAATATACATGCAGTAGCGTAATTAGCCAAACGTCCCGCCCCCTCATTAGAGAACAACCACTCAGAAAGAAGCGCGTGATGCTGTAATCCAAGCGACAAGAGAAGTAGACATGACTTTAACAAAAATTGACATTTCCATAGAATGACCCTAATATGAGACCCTGGAGCACAAAACCAGTCATACGGGTCAATTTTATGAAATTGAGATGTATGCATCATCTGAAAGCTGAATAAATAATATTTCCATTGATGTATGGTTTGGACAATATTTGAAAATCTGAATTCTGAGGGTGTGAAAACATCTGAATATTGAGAAAATCATCTTTAAAGTTGTTCTTAGCATAAAATAAATATTAATAATTTTGACCCATACAGTTGGCTATTGCTACAAATATACCCGTGCTGCTTATAACTGCTTTTGTGCTCCAGAGACACATATATTTTAGGCTATAAATATGTGTCTATGTTAAAAATATTGGGCTTGTTTTTGAAGCTGCGGTTGCTTATTTGTTTATTTGTCTCGCGAGAGTTGGCAACTGTGTATACTTAGTGTGTACTGTGTGTACACACACTTCTGAGTGCAGAGAATACAGCGGAACAAAACACATTCATTAAATATACACAATTACAATCAGATAAATCCAAGAGCATATGAGTTCAAATGCACTGAGCACATCTTGTGCTGTTTTTCAGCCGGATGCTGATGACAGCGAGGGAGTGACCAGTGAAGGTGAGCGTCCGCTGAGGTTTAGTCCTCACTGAACACACACACACACACACACTGTTATTCATTCATCTGCTCTCTGTGTTCTGGCTGCCAGAGTTTGATCAGTTTCTCGCTGGAAGAGCTGAAGCTGCAGATCATCTTCCCTCGATGAGGAGCATCAGTCCCTCGGGCCCTCCACAGGCGGCACAGGAGCAGATCTTCAGACTCTGAGATCCACCTGCTCTTCATCTCACTTTACTAACGCTGCGTTCAGCCCTTGATGTGTGTGAAGCTTCAGAGCACCCCCTATACACTGTGTGTGTTCGTTTCTATTAATGTGTGTGTGTGTGTGTGAAAAGCATTAATTAATGTTGTAAATTAACCGTTAAGATAAGGACTGCCATACCTCTGACTGAATGTCATTATATTAAATAAACACTATATAATGCTCATGTTTCTCAGATTGTGTTCTTTAATGTGCTGTTGCAGGAATTCATGTGTTATTGTCACAAATCATAAAGCATCACAAGCAGCCGCTTTGTACATAGTGCAGTTTGTTTTTACTTTTCTGCCTGTGTGTGTATGTGCGTGCGTGCGAGTGTGTGTGTGTGTGTGTGTGTGCGAGAGTGTGTGTGTGTGTGTGTGTGCGTGCGAGAGAGTGTGTGTGCGTGCGAGAGAGTGCGTGCGGGTTCGGATCAGGATTCGGGTCAGGGTTCGGATCAGGGTTTGGGTCAGGGTTCGGATCAGGGTACGGGTCAGGATTCAGGTCAGGGTTCGGGTCAGGGTTCGGATCAGGGTTCGGGTCAGGGTTCGGATCAGGGTTCGGGTCAGGGTTCGGATCAGGGTACGGGTCAGGGTTCGGGTCAGGGTTCGGATCAGGGTTCGGGTCAGGGTTCGGGTCAGGGTTCGGGTCAGGGTTAGCTGATTCTGATTGGCTGTCGGTGTTTGTATTGCTCTTCAGCTGAAGAGTTATCATTATAGCTGTGGTGTGGACTTTGCTATTAGATTGATTATTAAATATTATTGTTGTTGTGCTTGGGACTTAATTCTATTACATTAAAAACTAACAGTACTGGGATTATTCCTGTGTAGCCAGCTCTTATTACACGGCTGTAAAAAAATACAAATAAGTAAAATCAGTGGATAAATTAATAAATTCCTATAGTGAATATATGAAGAGTTTATTTGCAGACAGATACAAAATTTAAATTTTCAAAAATCATGTTTTTTATTATTTTATCATGTTTTTATTGTTGCATTGTAGTCAAAATAACCCAAATGCAGTTTGATTGAGATTAATTGTAAAGCACAATGAAAAAAACATGATTTCTGAGAATTGTTAAAATGCAGTTTTCTGTACACTCTTCATATGCTCTATTATACAGTAATCATGAAAAACTGGACATGAGTCTAAACATGCCAGAATCACGAGTTACATCTGAGATCAAAACACGAGAAATAATGCAACATTCAGTAACAATGAATCCTGGAACAGATTTTATTACAAAAATATAGTATTAATAATACAAAGACATATATACATGTTACAAAAGTATTGCGTCTGTAAACAAATTTTAACATTTGAATTATTCTGAACTATAATTATAAACATACAATCACGTTTTTATTATTAGTGACATGATTTAATAATATATTGTCTACAAAATGTGACAATTTTCAAAGTGTGTGAGATTTGAAACCGGTTTAAAAAGCGTAGACCATCCCGACGAGCAGAACCACGAACACACCGAGCAGCGTCCGCAGGAACCGAGACACCGGCGCTTCACACACTCCTTCATCTGGAGAACATCAGCAACACTTACAACACTGTGTGTGTGTGTGTGTGTGTGTGTGTGTGTGTGTGTGTGTGTGTGTGTGTGTGTGTGTGTGTGTGTGTGTGTGTGTGTGTGTGTGTGTGTGTGTGTGTGTGTGTGTGTGTGTGTGTGTGTGTGTGTGTGTGTGTGTGTGTGTGTGTGTGTGTGTGTGTGTGTGTGTGTGTGTGTGTGTGTGTGTGTGTGAGCGAGTGTGTGTGTGTGTGTGTGTGAGTGAGAGAGTGTGACTGTGTGTGTGTGTGTGTGTGTGTGCATGCATGCGCGTGTGAGTGTGTGTGTGTATCTGTGTGTGTGTGTGTGTGCGCGCGTGCGTGCGCGTGCGCGCATGCGTGAGTGTGTGTGTGTGTGTGTGTGTGTGCGCGTGCGTTGTTGTTGTTGTTGTTGTGTTCAGCTTGTGTTGTGTGTGTCTCTGCTTCACTTCATTCTCTGTGTCTGAGACGCAGCTCAGTGAATCCTGCAGCTCGTTAAACACCTGAGCAACACAAACAAACCAATCAGCAGTGCTCTTCAGTGGCTGCTTAATGAGTGTAACGATCATTAGCGCTCTCTCTCACCTGGATGTTGAGCTCGAAGGCAGCGAGGGCCTCCTGCAGCACGCCGCTCCGCTGCTCCTCTGTCAGCTCCACGCTGTTCATGCGGCTCCTGTACAGCTGCTTGAAGAGGTTCGGGCTGCTGACGCCCGGAAACGAGAAGAAGGACAAGCCCTCTCCGCTCTTCAGCCCGAGAGACTTCTGCGTGATGCGGCCCAGCACCTGCCCGCCCGACAGGTCGCCCAGATAGCGTGTGTAAGCGTGAGCCAGCAGACACTCGGGGTGATCTCGGCCCACCTGAGACACAAGCGTTTCAGAGACAGACCGTATCAATACATGCTGACGGTGCCTCAGATCATCTACAATATAGTCCTGCTCCACTCACATTAAAGCAATAGAAAAAATTAAAATGTGCTCACAATCAGGCCATTTGAGATTTGTGGAAATGTGTCTCAGCATCAATGGATGCTCTGCAGTGAATGGCTGCCGTCAGAATAAAAACATCACAATAATACACAGTCCATCAGAAGCTGAAACAAATCCAGCATTAAAATGTTTAAATATGTCTATAATAACTCTTCCTCAGTGATAAAGTGCATCTGCTGTCGTCTCTCGCATTAAATCCAGCCTCATATTAGTTTAGAGCTGTTTTGGCATCTGCAGATTTCTCTCCTGATTCAGACCAGAACACTTTATCACTGAGGAAGAGTTATTATGGATTATAGACACATATTAAAACATCTTAATGTTGCATTTGTTTCAGCGTCTGATGGACTGTGGATCATTTTTATTCTGACGGCACCCATTCACTGCAGAGCATCCATTGATGCTGAGACACTGATGAAGAAACACACTCAGCTGGTGTTAACTGATGGACTGTGGATTATTGTGATGTTTTTATTCTGACGGCACCCATTCACTGCAGTGCATCCATTGATGCTGAGACACATTTCTGCAAATCTCAGGGTGAGCACATTTCCAGAATATTGTCATTTTTTGAGTCAACTATTGCATGATGAAACTAACAATCATAAGTCACGATCAGTGCCAATAATCTCAAATTGATCCAGATATTGATGGATTAATTGTTGCTTGCATGAATCAGTTTTTTGTAGATGTTCACCTCTCTCAGTCTCCGTACGTATCTCAGCGTCGCGGCCGGCACCGTCATCTTCTCCCTCCAGCTCTGGCCGTAGAAATACTCCAGGTCTTTCCCGATGGACTCCAGTCGGGACAGCTCCTGAGGGAAGTAAATGGGTGCCACGGCATCATGGGAGGCGTTTGTGTCCAGCGCCTCCTCCAGCGCCTCGTATATCTTATACAGCGAGCACAAGAGCAGCTGGAACACAGAGCAGAAGAAACCACGTGAGCGAATATAAAACTGTAATACAGTCCCTCTCTGTGTGTGGTGTCTAAACATCCTTCACTGTCCG
>CM050419.1:16032077-16042077 GCA_027564155.1 Gymnocypris eckloni scoliostomus
CACAGAAGGACCTCATTATGATTCTCATCACAAATTTAAATCTATTTTTACTATTTAATGGCCATTTTTAACCTTTCAAAAGCCATTTTTCTAAAAGTGTGCATTATGTTTTGAGTCAAATTCTTACATTTAATTAGTGAATTAGAATAATAAGACTAATAACTTACGCTGTTGCCAAACAAATTAAATAAAATTAATCTTTGCATTGCAGATGAATCACAGAAGCTGCGTTTAGATGTATTTACACACTGTTTAACGCAATGCAATTACACATGCGTTAATAATATTCTGATATATTAATCATAAAACGCTGAATAAAGTTATCCGAAATTAGCCCCCCTCAGACGATGTTGTGATGGTGTCTCTCTGCTGCAGATCATCACAGCAGCTCCGGATCTCATCACAAGAAGAAGAAGCGCTCGCTCCTGACGCTCTCGGCCCCGGCGGACTCGCCTCAGACGGCCGTGACGGCGATGGGTCTCCTGCAGGCCATCACTTCTCCCACCGCCGAGGCTCCGTACCCCTCCAAGCACCCCCGAGACGCCTCGTCCTCCAGAAAGCGTCTGCAGGTGGTGCCGGTGGTGGGCGAGGAGGTGGAGCTGGAAGGTGAGGAGACGCTCACAACATCAGGAGCCACATTGACTTTTGATTTTATTCGACGATTAGACAATATTTTGCTGTGTGTTATTGTGCGGGTGTCTTAAAGGAACACTCAGGCTCATTTTACAGCTCCCCAAGAGTTAACGAGTTGAGTTTTACCGTTTTAGAATCCATTCAGTAGTCCCCAGATATTAGGCGCAATGAAATTAAGTAGCGCCTGAAAGTAGTCCCCAGATATTAGCCGCAATGATATTAAGCAGCGCCTGAAAGTAGTCCCCAGATATTAGCCGCAATGATATTAAGCAGCGCCTGAAAGTAGTCCCCAGATATTAGGCGCAGTGATATTAAGCAGCGCCTGAAAGTAGTCCCCAGATATTAGGCGCAATGATATTAAGCAGCGCCTGAAAGTAGTCCCCAGATATTAGGCGCAATGATATTAAGCAGCGCCTAAAAGTAGTCCCTAGATATTAGGCGCAATGATATTAAGCAGCGCCTGAAAGTAGTCCCCAGATATTAGGCGCAATGATATTAAGCAGCGCCTGAAAGTAGTCCCCAGATATTAGGCACAATGATATTACGCAGCGCCTGAAAGTAGTCCCCTGCTAGGTAACTAGTTATGATATTAGCTAGGGACTACTTTCAGGTGCTGCGTAATATCATTGCGCCTAATATCTGGGGACTACTTTCAGCTATATCAGCCTAGAAATATTATTATAATATTATATATTAATATATAAATAATATTATAAAAACAAGAGTTTTTATGACCAATGCAAGTTAACCTGTTGACTCCCAAAACCGAATTATGAATTTTCATAACTCATAAAAGGGGCAGTTTAGCAGTTCTGCTAAATACAGTGGAGTGCTCACGTACTCCCAGAACGGACGTTTGGGAACGAATGCATTCACCTTATTATGAGTCCGTATACCATCAGAACGATTTCTGAAACTGATAACAGCACAGAGCGTCCTAAATTAAAATAAGCGTTGTTTTTTATGAAAGCATGCACGTCAGCTTATGCTGTTACACTGGTTTAATTGTGTTTAAAACACTAACTCATTAGGAGCAAGTGCAAAAAACTCAAACTTTAAATGTTTGTTTAATTATTTGATTCCCATTGATATGATTCAGTATGGATTTATTTGGATAGATATCAGGTACAACACACGTCAGTATTTCTTCAGTTACGCTTAAGGTGCCCTGTTACATTAAGACTGAGCATTGATATTAATTAACTACGTAATTATGGTTTGGATTTGGCTTAGGGTGATATGGAAAACATCACGGATTCTTTTTAGAAATTTCACAATTTTATCACGATTCTTTGTGATGTTGGATTTATTGTTGCGAGTTGTCTGAGCATTACAGCCTGTTCAAGGTACTGTAATAATAATAATAATAATACACCAATGGCCAAAGTGGGCGAAGATAACAAATCTGTAATTTTATCTGTGACGGCTGTAGATCACGCCAAGCTTTGTGTGTTTATCGTGAGTGTGTTAATAATCCTAACACTGGTGTGATGTGATGTCGTTGCATTTTAATGCTTTTCAAACTTTAAAGCAGAAACAAGTATGTTTACAGTCTGGTACAAAAAGTGGTTTTGGTCTATATCGCTAATTTTGCCCTTCGTGATAACTGTGAGGGGGTGGATTTTATTATAACTCATCTGTTTAAATTATATTAAGCCTTAAAGTTCTGCATAATTAAGGTCGTGGCCACTTGAGTGACAGGTGGATTGCCGCTGCCTCGCGTTAGGTGGGCGTGGTTTCAGCAACCAGCTCCACCCACCTCCCGCCTTGCCCATTTTTGATTATCCGGGAGTGACGCGCAGCCAAGATGGCGACGGCCGGCTCCGCCCACTTTGAGCGTCAGAATCCGACGGGTGGCGTCACGTCCATGTTTTGTACAGTCTATGCTGGAACCAAGCCGTTCACACGGAACGCATATTATCACATTTTGCATGTTTAGAAAGCATGTACAATTCTCGAGACTTTATGGCGGTTTGTTTTTAAATTAAAAAGTACTCTTTGTGATTGGTTTTCGGTCCTTGGTATTAAACTATACTTGCATGATGCTTGTTGTTTCTAATTGTTTAAGCAATGTAATTAATTATATACAGTGCTCAGCGTAAATGAGTACACCCCCTTTGAAAAGTAACATTTTAAACAATATCTCAATGAACACAAAAACATTTTCCAAAATGTTGACAAGACTAAGTTTTATATAACATCTGTTTAACTTGTACCATGAAAGTAAGGTTAATAATATAACTTAGAGAACAAAATGTTCAGTTTTACTCAAATTAGGGTGATGCAAAAATGAGTACACCCCACTGAAAGTCTCTGGAGCAAAGCTAAATTTTAGACTACAAATGTCTAATTTAACAAGAATTCAACCACAGGTGAGTCTAATTATTCATTACACAGGTGACAGTTGACTATAAAAGGGTGTTACTTAAAGAAAACCCCTTCCCATTTCATGCTGTCAGCAATGGCACCACATGGAAGAGAAATGTCACAAGACCTCAGAAAGAAAATTATTTCTTTACACAAGAAAGGTGAAGGCTACAAGAAGATCAGCAAAGCTTTACTTATCAGTCAGAATACTGTAGCAAAAGTGGTACAAACATTTAAAAAAGATGGAACTGCAACCATCTCACAGAGACGTCCAGGTCGTCCACGGAAGTTAACACCTCGTCAGGAGCGTCTTCTGATGAGAAGGGTTGAAGAAAATCAACATGCAAGTTCACTGCAGTTATCTACAGAAGTAGAAAGCCAAACTGGGGTGACTATTTCCGTGACACAATACGGGCGACACTGCAGAGGAATGGCATGCATGGGTGCTGGCCCACGAAAGAAGCCTCTCCTAAAGCCCAGGCACAAAAAGCCTGCCTAGAGTTTGCCAGGGCCCATGCTGACAAAGATGAAGACTACTGGGACTCTATACTCTGGAGTGATGAGACCAAGATAAATGGTTTTGGAACTGATGGCTTCAAAACCGTATGGCGTCGCAAAGGTGAGGAATACAAAGAGAAATGCATGGTGCCTACAGTGAAACATGGTGGTGGCAGTGTCCTTATGTGGGGCTGCATGAGTGCTGCTGGTGTCGGGGAGCATTTCATTGATGGCATCATGAATTCACAAATGTACTGCTCTATACTGAAAGAGAAGATGCTACCATCACCGCGCCCTTGGTCGTCGTGCACTTTTCCAACATGACAATGATCCTAAACACACATCTAAGGCCACTGTTGGATTTCTGAAGAAGAACAGGGTGAAAGTGATTCAGTGGCCAAGTATGTCTCCTGATCTGAACCCAATCGAACACCTATGGGGAACTCTGAAGAGACAAGTTGAGCATCACTCTCCATCCAGCATCCAATCTCTAAAAGAGGTCATTCTTGAAGAATGGAAAAAGATAGATCTGGCAAAATGTCGCCAACTTGTTCATTCCATGCCTAGAAGACTTGGTGCTGTCATTACAAATCATGGAGGCCATACAAAGTACTAGATTTAGTAGTTTTTGTTGTGGGGTGTACTCATTTTTGCATCACCCTAATTTGAGTAAAACTGAAAAATGTGTAATCTAAGTTATATTATTAACCTTACTTTCATGTTATAAGTTAAACAGATGTTATATTAAACTTAGTTTTGTCAACATTTTGGAAATGTTTTTTGTGTTCATTGAGATATTGTTTAAAATGTTACTTTTCAAAGGGGTTGTTATTTTATTGTATTGTATAATCGTGTATTAGTGATATTTTGCTCGATGCGCCCTCTTGTGGCCTCAGGCGAGAAGACAAGCTTTTTTTCACCCCTATGCCTTTAAATTCGTACAAAATTAAAATGTAGTTTTTCAGCCCTTTTGATGTTCGTCAGGTCATTACGGCGGATGTCACGACGCGGCCGACAGCAGCGGCTCGTCCTCCGCTAACGACAGTGAACGAGGGAAGCTCACGATCCACGAATCCTCGTCACACAGCAGCAGGAAGAAGAAGAAGAGCAAGAAGAGCAAGAAAAAGAAGGAGCGCGACCATGTGCGCGAGAAGAAACACAAGAGAACGGCAGCAGGTACGAACGCATGGCGCTTCTGAGTCTTCTGTGCCGCTCTGACCTCTGATCTCTGACCTCTCTGTCCTCAGCCAATGGCAGCGCAGAAGCGAGCGCTCACACTACAGGCCATCACAGCCACGAGGAGAAGAGGAGGAAGAGAGAGGACGGAGGCCGACGCAAGAGCAAAGACAAGGTGAGGAGAAGCACTGAGACACACGAGCAGAACACCGGGAGTCTCACTCTCACTCACTGTGTGTGTGTGTGTGTGTGTGTGTGTGTGTGTGTGTGTGTGTGTGTGTGTGTCTGTGTGTGTGTGTGTGTCTGTCTCGTGTGTGTGTGTGTGTGTGTGTCTGTCTGTGTGTGTGGGGGGGGGCATGTTTATGTGGTTTATGAGGACACAAATTTGTATAATGACATGGGTATGACATAGGTATTACAAGGAGAAGGTGATTTATGAGGACATTTTCAGTGTCCCCATAATTTAAAATGCTTATAAATCATACAGAGTGAGTTTTTGGGGAAAAGTAGAAATGCACCGTCTCCTGTGAGGGCTAAGTTTAGGTGTAAGGTAGGTGTGGGTAATAACACATACAGCTTGTACAGTATAAAACCATTACGCCTATGGAGAGTCCTCAGAACCATAAAACCAACATGTGTGTGTGTGTGTGTGTGTGTGTGTGTGTGTGTGTGTGTGTGTGTGTGTGTGTGTGTCTGTGTCTGTGTGCGTGTCTGTGTGTGTGTGCGTGTGTGTGTGCAAAGTGTGTGTCGTGTGTGTGTGTGTGTGTCTGTCTCTGTGTGTGTGTGTGTGTGTGTCTGTCTGTGTGTGTGGGGGGGGGCATGTTTATGTGGTTTATGAGGACACAAATTTGTATAATGACATGGGTATGACATAGGTATTACAAGGAGAAGGTGATTTATGAGGACATTTTCAGTGTCCCCATAATTTAAAATGCTTATAAATCATACAGAGTGAGTTTTTTGGGGGGAAAATAGAAATGCACCGTCTCCTGTGAGGGCTAAGTTTAGGTGTAGGGTAGGTGTAGGGTAATAACACATACAGCTTGTACAGTATAAAAACCATTACGCCTATGGAAAGTCCCCGTAAACCATAAAAACCAACATGTGTCTGTCTCTCTGTGTGTGTGTCTGTGTCTGTGTCTGTGTCTGTGTGTGTGTGTGTGTGTGTGTGTGTGTGTGTGTGTGTGTGTCTGTGTCTGTGTCTGTGTGTGTGTGTGTGTGTGTGTGTGTCAAAGTGTGCTGTGTGTGTGTGTGTGTGTGTGTGTGTGTCTGTCTCTGTGTGTGTGTGTGTGTGTGTGTGTGTGTGTGTGTGTGTGTGTGTGTGTGTGTGTGTGTGTGTGTGTGTGTGTGTCTGCAGAAGAAGAAGGTCCTGACGGCGTATCAGATCTTTTATAAGGAGTACAGAAGCAGTATTCTGGAGGAAGAGCCGGGCCTCGGTGGGTTCATCTTCATCATCATCTTTATCAGCCTGATTGAGTCTCATTTAGATGTTTGATTACAGTGATGCATTCAAGGATCTCTGAATAGATCGGCCAATCTGGTTTAAGCATGCTGTTTGCTGTACAATACGAGTGATGTGACCGTACCAGTTCAATTCAACCTGAAGTTGTTTTCTTACAAACCATAATGTCTGTTTTTGTCATAATAGTAATCATTATTTTAGCAGTAGTTTTAACTGTATACAAATAAAGGTAGAAATACATTGTTGTCAATTATAATTGTATTGTAAAACAAAAATTAATATTTGAAATAATTATTTTATTTCATAAGTTAGCAGAATAATATTTCTGACACAATATGAGGTTGAGTTTCCAGCAGAACTGGCGTCACGTCTGTCTGTGGAGCGAAGCTGAAGTGTGTCTCTGTTTATTTGAGCGCAGATTTTGGGGATTTGAGCAAAAGACTGGCTGATGCCTGGAAGCAGCTACCGGAGGGAGACAAAGAGGTGTGTGTGTGTGTGTGTGTGTGAGAGAGAGAGAGAGAGATAGTGTGTGTGAGAGAGTGTGTGTGGGTGTGTGTGTGATATAGAGAGAGAGAAAGTGTTTGTGTGTGTGTGTGTGTGTGAGAGAGAGAGAGAGTGTGTGTGTGTGTGTGTGTGTGTGAGAGAGAGAGAGAGTGTGTGTGTGTGTGTGTGTGTGTGTGAGAGAGAGAGTGTGTGTGAGAGAGAGAGAGAGATAGAGTGTGTGTGTGTGTGTGTGCATGCATGAGTGTGCGTATGTGGCGTGCATGCGTGTGAGTGCAGTGTGTGCATAAATGCGTGCGCGGCGAGAGAGAGAGAGAGTGTGAGAGAGAGAGAGAGAGAGTGTGTGTGTGTGAGAGAGTGTGTGTGCGTGCGTGCGTGCGTGTGCGTGTGTGTGTGTGTGTGTGTGAGAGTGTGTGTGTGCTGTCTGATGATGGGCTAATGGTTCTCAGGTGTGGCGAGAGCGATCTCAGTACCTGCAGCGGAAGCAGATGAAGTCTGAGAGCGGCAAACACATCAAACAGCAGCACGCGTCCCGAGCGCTCAAGGACGGCGGCAGGGTCAAAGGTCAGCAGCTGTCCGGCAGTCAGGTGATGCAGCTCACTGATGTCAGCTGATGTGTTTGGTGTTGGTGTTCAGGGCATCATTCAGGTGCGGCTGTGGCTCCAGCAGGAGGCGCTGTGGTGCTGAAGAGGCAGGAAGCAGCAGTGACTCCGGCTCAGAACGGATCAGACTCTGCCCCGCTCTCCCCGCTCAGAGACCCAGACCTGGATCCCATCGACACGGCCGCACACCTGCAGCTGCTGGGAGAGTCTCTGAGTCTGATCGGACGCCGGCTGCAGGAGACTGAGGTGCACACACACACACTTACACACTCACTCACACACACACACTTACACACACTCACACACACACACATTCTGTCTCACACACACACACACACACACACACACACACACACACACACACACACACACACAGTCTCTCTCTCTCTCACACACACACACACACACACACACACAAGTCTGTCTCCCACACACACACACACACACACACACACACACACACACAGTCTCTTTCTCACACACACACACACATACAGTCTGTCTCCCACACACACACACACACACACACACACACACACACACAGTCTGTCTCACACACACACACACACACACACACACACACACACACACACACACACACAGTCTGTCTCCCACACACACAGTCTGTCTCTCACACACACACACACACACAGTCTGTCTCACACACACACACACACACACAGTCTCTCTTTCTCTCACACACACACACACACACAAACACACACTCTCTCACACACAAACACACACCCACATATACTGAATAACACATATAATAACTCTTGTCACGGTGGGGACCTAAATTGAGGTCCTCATGGGTACAAAAGCTTAGAGTTCGTACAGAATAAAAAGCATTACGTCTATGGAGAGTGCCTAGCTGACCAGACTGTGTGTGTGTGCGTGTTTCAGGGGATGGTGACAGTCTCCGGCTCTCTGTCGGTTCTGCTGGACTCAGTCTTGTGTGCTCTGGGTCCGCTGGCCTGTCTCACCACTCAGGTCCCAGAACTCAACAGCTGCCCACATCATGTGCTGGTACTGACCCTTCATGGCTTTAACACATAAACCTCAGTATAATCCCTATCTTCAGCATCAGAAATGATTTTCCCTCTGTGTGTCTGTGATCAGTCAAACACTCTGGACAACATCGCCTACGTGATGCCGGGTTTGTGAAGGACCGGATGGTGCTGCAAGCGTCTCCTCCGGCTCGGATCAAACCATCCACTAAAGACTTCACGACTAGTGCAGTTTTGCACTGGATCAACTCAACTTTTAACCTGCGCTCTGTTTTTATCTGATCTAATGTTGATTTTGTATTTCTGTTGTTTCTCCTCAAATAAAATTTTAGTATGTTCTTTTAACTCTGGTGTGGGCCGTTTCTTTAGGTGCCTCTTCCTAGGTTCACTCCAATGCTGCGATGATGTCATCACTTGGGGGGTGCACCAATAGTGTCAAGGTCAAGGTTCTTTTATTTTATATATGTGACGAAGGTCTGAAGCCCTTATACCATCACGCCAATTCATTGGCCCAATAGCGCTTGGCACCACCCCCCATGCATACGTGCTGTATGCTATATATGCATGCCGCGCGCTATTGCATCAGATTTAAATTCCTTCAGCAAGCGAATCATCTGTCGCCCGTCGGAAAGCATATTTTCTCGTGTTCTCAGCTTTTTTTCTTTGGAAAAACAGCGGTTTACTCCTCTCAGCAGACACGATGAGCCATAAGAAATGCATCAAGCCATGTGACTTGGGTTGTAGTCACGCCCAAGCTGCGTTTAGCGGCCTATCTAATTGTCTGCACTTTGATATTCGCTGCGGCTAAAAGTCTTGCGCTCGCTGCCTTTTCTAAATGCCCTGCGTCTAACCCCCGCCAATCCATCTCTGTGGTTGCTGAGGCGCCGCATGAGATGCTCGCTTTGGGCGACGCGTGCGAGTCAGACCCTATGGAGAGCGAGATGATGGAATATTCTTCTTTTCTCGCGCTCTCACCTGGCCACGTTCAAGAAATAGAGAAACGTTATGTCTAGCCAGTTGTATTCGCAAACGATGATTTGCGGCGTACCCTGGAGTCCCGCAGCTCGGTTTCCTTCGGTTGTGGCCTGTGTGACGATGATGTGTTGTCTACTGCAGCCTCTGGCAACGTGGCTTCCCGTCTCAGGTCTGAACTGTTCTGCCACTTTCTGAGCCTCGGGTGGTTTTAGACCGGGTCATCTGGACGAGCACCTCATCAGGAGGACTTCAAGTGAAAGCCCTAGGGTCATGCGAGCATGGCCCATTTATGACAGCCTTCAAAGCCCCCACCCGACAGGGCTCTCGGACACCACCCTGTAGTAGAGGTTCCCGCCACTCAGTTGCTTCGGGACCCTATGCAGGAAAATCAGGAGAGGTTTTTATTAACCCCGCTTATGCTACCTGTACTCGCGGACACCAGCAGCTTTCCGCAGTCAGATGTCTTGACGCCGGTATTTTGACTACAGCCAAACATGGAGCATCTAAAACCCCTGGCAGACTTTGTGGCCGCATGGCAACGCTTGCCGGACGTCTCTTAGTGGGTACTATGCACAATCTGACACGGTTACACCATACAATTTCGGAAAGGGCCACCCCCTTTCAACGGGATCCTTTCCACGACAGTACGTCCTGGGCAGGGTATGGTGTTACGCCAGGAAATCGTGTCACTTCTAGAGAAAGGGGCTATAGAAGAATTACCCCCAACTTGAAGAGAGTTGGGATTTTAAAGCCGGTATTTCGCTGTACCCAAAAAA
>CM050419.1:16047077-16094577 GCA_027564155.1 Gymnocypris eckloni scoliostomus
AAAATTATTTTTTAGCTACAATATCTTACATTTCAGAAATCAAGAAATATTTAGAATCAGAAGTCAAATTTAAGTGAGTTTTTAATTGGAAAAAAAAGCTAAATAATCATGTTTTCTGTTTGAAATAAAATAATTTTGCTTGTCTCAAGCAAAAAAATAACAAATTTGACTTCTGAAAATGATAATACACATTTTTTATTAATTGTTTCTGAAAATAATAAGAATAATTTTTACTTGTCTAGAAAATCATTGATTTCAGAATTTCTAGACATTTTGGATAAAAACACGATAAAAGAAATCTAATTAAAAAAAAAAGCAATTTTTGAAATGAATTATTTTCCCAGAAAACAAGACTTAATATTTTAAATAATTTTACCTGTCTAGAAAATCTTTCTTGATTTCTAGATATTTTAATCTAATTATAAAAAGCATTTTTTGAAATGCAATATTTTTTTCTCCAGAAAACAAGACTTAATATTTTAAGTAATTTTACCTGTCAAGTAAATACATCTTGATTGGAGAATGTTTCGATGTTTATACTAGAAAACTAGAGAAAAATACTGAGCATGGAAATTATTTTCTGCAGTTTTATATGTTTGACTGTGTCTCAGGTGGAGCAGGTGATTCAGAAGAACGGAGGACTTGAACCGGAAACACACGAGAGACACGACACAGACCAGGAGAAAACACAGATGAAGCTCAGCGTCAGAGGAACACAAACACAAATCAACACGTTTGACCAACGCACGGAAGAACCAGCAGGTGATGTGATGATCGAGAGACGCCTGATCAACGGGCTTCAGTCGCAAACACCACTGGAGAATAGCCCGAGCTTCAAACTCAACAAAGGTGCAGAGCAAACACATGAAAGTCCTTCAGCTGATCCAGACGTGTGCGGTCTTGTTCCTGGAGTCCAGAACCAGCTAATCAGGATCACTGGAGCCGAGTTCTGCCCTTGAGGAGCAGGATCGAACACGCCTGGTCTAATCAAACCAATCATGCAAAGTGTTGAGGCTAAGCACAAAAACACTCTCCCTGCATCCCAGTGTGCATACTATCCACCCTAAATAGTATTGAACATGTAGGATGGGTAGCATGCACACTGGGACTGTGTATCCTGTGAAACGGTTCAGATCATTGTGTTTACTCTATAAGGTTAACTCTAACTCTATACAGTTAACTCTATACGGTTAAGTCTAACTCTATACGGTTAACTCTATACGATTAAGTCTAACTCTATATGGTTAACTATAACTTTATACTGTTAACTAACTCTATACAGTTAACTCTAACTCTATACTGATAACTCTAACTATATACGATTAATTCTAACTCTATATGGTTAAGTCTAACTCTATACGGTTAATTCTAACTCTATACAGTAAACTCTAACCCTATACAGTAAACTCTATACGGTTAACTCTAACTCTATACAGTTAATTCTAACTCTATACGGTCAATTATAACTATATACTGTTAATTCTAACTCTACACGGTTAACTCTAACTCTATACAGTTAACTAACTATATACGGTTAACTCTAACTCTATATTGATAACTCTAACTCTATACGGTTAACTATAACTCTATACTGTTAACTCTAACTCTATACGGTTAACTATAACTCTATACAGTTCTCTAACTCTATATAGTTAACTCTAACTCTATACAGTTAACTCTAACTATATACGGTTAACTCTAACTCTATAAGGATAACTCTTACTCTATACGGTTAACTATAACTCTATACTGTTAACTCTAACTCTATACAGTTCTCTATCTCTATATGGTTAACTCTAACTCTATACTGATAACTCTTACTCTATACGGTTAACTCTAACTCTGTACTGTTAACTCTTACTATATACGGTTAACTCTAACTCTATATGGTTAACTCAAACTCTATACAGTTCTCTAACTCTATACGGTTAACTCTAACTCTATATGGTTAACTCAAACTCTATACAGTTCTCTAACTCTATACGGTTAACTCTAACTATCTACAGTAAATTATAACTCTATATGGTTAATTCTAACTCTATATGGTTAACTCCAACTCTATACGGTTAATTCTAACTATATACTGTTAACTCTATACGGTTAACTCTAACTCTATACGGTTAACTCGAATTCTATACGGTTCATTCTAACTCTATACAGTTAACTTTAACTCTATACAGTTAATTATAACTATACGGTTAACTCTAACTTGAAAATGTAGGATGGGTAGCATGCACACTGGGACTGTGTATTCTGTGAATCGGTTCAGATCATTGTGTTTGCTTCGTTAAATATAGCGCTGTTTACTCAAGACAGGCGTATGCTCTTTGGTACTAATGCTCATCACATCTGCGGATTGATATCTAACATTGTTATACTTTCTTCTCACTCACATTTTGATATTAAAATGGAGTGAAACACCAAGAATAAAACAACTAGGTAAGTTAACGGATTGCCTTGAAAATCCGTAGATATTGGCGTTAGTCCATACAGCTGTAGAATGCAATGAGAGCTGGTTTGGTTAGGTGATGTTCAACATAATCCCGCTGGAAGACCGGAGAATGGTGTGTTTGAATTTATGAGATATTATATTTGTGTGTGTCTCCAGATGGAGCTATTCTCAGTCAGATGATGGAGGCACCAGAGGTCCAGTACAACCAGAGCTCCGTCAACATGAGTATGTTTATATGATTTGTCCTATCTGCCATCTCTGAGATCTTCTGGCTCTGTGGGGGGGGTGTCACCTGTTATTTGGTGCACCTGATCGTTTTAGGGTAACGAAACATAAAGACTAATCAGAATCTAAATAAGTCTTGTAATATTGTGTCTATGGAGCACTAAAGCAGTCATAAGCAGCACAAGTATATTTGTCGCAATAGCCAACTATGGGTCAAAGCTATCCATTTATACACTAATCTGTTCCTGAAAGGCCTAAGATAGCTCCAACACGAACTAAACACACCTGAAGCAGCTAATCAAGGTCTGTAGGAGTACTAGAAACCTCCAGGCAAGTGTGTCGGAGCTAGAATCCACAGACAGTCGGAGCAGGATTGGATGCCCCTTAGTTAATCGCACTGATGTGTCTCCTTCTAGTCCATCACAGCTTTAACAAGGCTTCGGATGGCGGCGAGACTCTCTCTGCTGGATCTGATCCTCTGGACGACTCTTCTCTGCCGGAGCTGAGGCTGGTTCTGCTGGGTCGGCGTGGTTCTGGGAAGAGTGTGGCCGGGAACATCATTCTGGGTCGGGAGGAGTTTGAGCTGCACAGAGATGATGTGACGGCGGACTCTCAGCGGTGTGTGAAGGCACGAGCGCTCGTGCAGAACACGCGGGTCAGTATCTCAATCAGGACACATACGATTAGATATGTTTCCATATTAAGTTGCAAATGTAACATTTGCGAACAAAGTGCCATCCAAAGAGTCAAAGAGTGAAAAACTATTACTGACACTAAATATCTCTGAGAAGCCACTCCATATATTAATCTGCATATCTAATAATCTAAATTAGGACGAAACAATAAATGCAGTCATTGTTTTCAGAGGTGGATGCTGCTGTTTGTGGTCAAGTCGCCTTTATTTATATAGCGCTTTTAACAAAATAGTTTAAATAGTGATAGAGTGGAGAAAAAACCCAGGGAGAAATCAGGCTCAGTCGGGGGGGCAAAGTCAGATTGTACAAAACTTAAAGGGACATGAGATGCTAAATCGACTTGACATCCCCTTTAAGTTCTGAAGCGTGATCGAACCTTGTTTCTGTCTCCGTCAGGTGTCCGTGGTTGATACGCCGGACTGGTTTCAGTCGGAGAGATCTCCCGAGGAGGTGAAAGCTCAGATCTCCTCATTTGTGGCTCTGTCGGCCCGGGCCCCATGTGTTCCTGCTCTGCGTCCCCGTTGACCGTCCCGCTCGTTCCGAGCTGTCGGCCCTGAGCGCGCTGGAGGCTGCATTCGGACCGGACGCCGTCCGTCGGCACACGATCGTCCTCTTCACGCGCTCAGAACTGCTGCCGGACGCAGCGGCGGTGGAGCAGGTGGAGGCCTACATCGCCTCCCAGCGGCCGGAGATGCTGGAGCTGGTGCAGAGATGCGGCGATCGCTATCACGTCCTGCAGAGCAGCGGCGGCACAGAGCTGCTGGAGAAGGTGCAGCAGACGGTGAAGGAGAGCGGAGGAGACTTCTACAGCACCTCGCTCGTCCAGCAGAACCAGACCCCAACTGTCAAGAGGGACAGAGACCGACCGAACCCCTCGCGCTCTCTGGACGCTCTGCAGGAGGAAGAGGAGGAGCAGCGTCTGGACTCGGCTCCGGCTCCGCTCCGCTCCGTGTTACAGACCGCGAGCCGCTGCGCCGGACGCGTGCCGAAGCTCCTGGCCGCCGGGGCTCTGACCGGAGCGGCGCTCGGCGTGTTCCTCGCAGGAGCTGTAGGAGGCGCTGTCGGAGCCGTGCTGGGTTCGGTGCTCACCGAGCTCGGGAGACGGAGACTCAACAAACAGAAAACCGAGTAAGAGAGATGGTGTGAACTGTGGAATAATTCCCTCGGTTGTTGTTTCTTGTATCATGTCAGTCTGTGCAAACTCAATATTATATGTGTCCCTGGAGCACAGAAGCAGTCATAAGCAGCACAGCTATATTGGTAGCAATAGACAACAATACATTGTATGGGTCAAAATTATACATTTCTATTTTATGCCAAAAATCATTAGGATATTAAGATCATGTACATTTCCTACCGTAAATATATGACAACGTAATTTTTTATTAGTAATATGCATTGCTAAGAACTTAATTTGAACAACTTTAAAGATGATTTTCTCAATATTTAGATTTTTTTGCACCCTCAGATTCCAGATTTTCAAATATTGTCCAAACCATACATCAATGGAAATATTATTTATTCAGCTTTCAGATGATGCAAACGTCTCAATTACACACAATATTTCTGGTTTTGTGCTCCAGTGTCACAGGTGTGTCTTATACTACAGTATATTGATCTTCAGCGTCTAACAAATCCGTTTAAACTCTGAGGGCCTCGTTTATAAAGCGTGATTCGCTCAGATTAGAGCACGGAGTGTGTGTGCTTAAATCCACGCTCATATCTGTAAAGTCGTGGAAGAGCGTCACGTCAGGGTCTGAGCAGACGTACTCTTGATCTTGGAGCACTGCAGGTTTTGGGAAATGTAAGCTGTTCTAAATTAAAGGATTTGGATGATGACTGGTGATCTTTTATGTTTATGATCAGTGCTGGGAAGGTTGGTTAGGGTTACAGATTACAAGTTACCCTGTTTAAAATGTGAAACTATTTTAGTGACTTTATTAATGTAACTGATTACATACTTTTCTAAAGTTTTCAAGTGTTAATCATTGTGAAACATGTAAAGCAGACAGGTTTAATTTTACAGTAGAACTTTTAAAAGCTGTTAAATACAGTTTTAAGATATAGCTTAAGTAGCTATGATGTTTCTGAAGTAAATTTTTTATGACATGTAATCACTGAAAAACAGTTAATTAATAGAAATAAATAAGGGGAGGGGGGAGGGAGGGGGTGTTATCTCGGTTTCTCACACCAGCCGTCTGCCCCCCAGAGCCTCAGTATCAGAGCGCAAAGAGACGGGAAACACTGGCGTATCCCCAAACCACGTCAGCCTCTGTGACGAGTCATTCAACCCTGAATTACAGCGTTACGCAAGTCTCCCTTCCTGCCATACGGTGTGTGTGTGTGTGTGTGAGAGAGAGAGTGAGATAGTGTGTGTGTGTGTGTGTATTTGTGTATGATAGACAGTGAGTGTGTGTGTGAGAGAGAGAGACAGTGAGTGTGTGTATTATAGACTGTGTGTGTGTGTGTGTGAGAGAGAGAGGGAGAGTGTGTGTGTGTGTGTGAGAGAGAGGGAGAGAGCGAGATAGTGTGCGTGTGTATGAGTGTGTGTGTGTGTGAGAGAGAGAGAGTGTGTGTGTGTGTGTGTGTGTGTGTGTGAGAGTGTGTGTGTGTGGTTGTGAGAGTGAGTGTGTGAGTGTGTGTGTGTGAGAGAGAGAGAGAGCGTGTGTGTGTGTGTGTGTGCATGTGTATTTGTGTATGATAGACAGTGTGTGTGTGTGTGTGTGTGTGTGTGTGTGTGGGAGAGAGAGAGAGACAGTGAGTGTGAGTGAGAGTATGTGTGTGGTTGTGAGAGAGACAGTGAGAGTGTGTGTTTGAAGGAGGGCTGAAACGGAGAGGATGATTTTTTTCTCTAATCATAACTGTGCGGCCGCAAGCGCTCCGTGGCAGGATGACGGTTAGCTGGCGATGAGACAGCAGCAACTGTAGAAGCTTCCTGGACACCTGATACACCGAGAAGCAGTCGAAGCCACAGCTGAACTTTGACCCCCCACACACACACACACACACACACTCCCTGCTCGGCCGAACAGTGTCACAGTGTTTCCATCCCGCTCGTATTCTCACGCTTCTGTCATGGAGAAACTGTGTCCGGCTACAGACAAAATAATGTTCCTGTCCCGGCGCTCTGATGAAAAATCCTGGAAAATCCTGATCACACGAGGGCCAGAGGACGTCCCATCTGCTCCGAGGGACACAATAAGTGCAGAAGACACGTCCACCCTGGAGAGCGAGTCGAGAACAGACGCAGCATGCAGTAAAACAACAGTTTCACAGCATCGTTTAGTTCAGTGAGCCTGCTTAAACCCACAATAACGGACTACACTCTTAAAGAGGTCATATAATGCCCAAGTTCATGTTATTCTTTAGAGTCTTAATGAAAAGTCTGTAACATAGTTTGGTTAAAATTATTAATTGGTAGCATAAAAAACATTTTTAAACCAGTCAAAAACAGCTCTGTTCAGAGCAAGCCGTATTGTGTGATTCTCCTTTAAATGTTAATGAGCTCTGCTGACTCCGCCCCTCTGAGGGAGTGTATACTTCATCATTAAACGTACTAATTAGCACATAATTAGGAAAGGCGGCTTGCAAAGTTTCCTTGTACTCACTTCTTCAGTAGATGACGCCGGATCACGAATGATTCGTGCGAACAGACGCATTTACTATAAAACCATTATTTCGCCAATAAACATCTAAATAAATACATCTCTATCTAAATTAATGATTTATTATCTCCGCGATCGCAGTTTGAGTATAGTTCTGTGTAAATGCAGAGATAAACTGCGCTGTCAGCAGTTTTCATAATTTAGAATGACAAAAACATTTGAATAATTCTGATAAAACAGTTAAGAAATGCAATAAAATACGATGTTTTGTTTGTTATACTTATTTCAATATTCCAGAGAATATTATTCAGTGAATTATTCTTCACTCTTTAGTCTATTAAACAGCTTATAAACCTAAAACTGTAGTTTAAAATGAAGTTGATATGACTTCTGTCCTTTATTTTCTCCATTTGAAAACATTAGACATTATTTTGCTTATTGTTAATATCAGTGTTGCTGATGATGCTTTTTATAAATAAAATGTTTTTGTTGTAATTTGAAGATTATATTTAACATGAAAGAATGTTAATTTTCAACAGTTTTTTTGTTGTTGTTAAGATGACTGAAAGTGAAGAATGGACTTACTCTGTTATTTACTTTATAACAATAAATATCGGTTCTGCATATCGGTTATCGGGTACATAAACATGCTTATAATTGGTATCGGTTATAAAAAAATCAATATCGGTCGATCACTACTTAGGACGGGTCTGAGGTAAGGGTGGGAATATCGATCCAAATATCGTATCGGTTATAAGAAATCAATATCGGTCGATCACTAAGGATGGGTCTGAGGTAGGGGTGGGAATATCGATCCAAATATCGTATCGTATCAGTTATAAGAAATCAATATCGGTCGATCACTATTTAGAACGGGTCTGAGGTAAGGGTGGGAATATCGATCCAAATATCGTATCGGTTATAAGAAATCAATATCGGTCGATCACTACTTAGGATGGGTCTGAGGTAGGGGTGGGAATATTAATCAAAATATCGTATCGGTATCAGTTATAAGAAATCAATATCGGTCGATCGCTACTTAGGACGGGTCTGAGGTAGAGGTGGGAATATCGATCCAAATATCGTATCGGTATCAGTTATAAGAAATCAATATCGGTCGATCCCTATTTAGAACAGGTCTGAGGTAAGGGTGGGAATATCGATCCAAATATCGTATCGGTATCGGTTATAAGAAATCAATATCGGTCGATCCCTATTTAGAACAGGTCTGAGGTAAGGGTGGGAATATCGATCCAAATATCGTATCGGTATCGGTTATAAGAAATCAATATCAGTCTATCACTATTTAGGACGGGTCTGTGGTAGGGGTGGGAATATCGATCCAAATATCGTATCGGTATCGGATCGATACTAGACAGATAAGATCGATACTTTAGGGTACTTTTTTCTCCTATACACTTAATACATTACTTTATACATTGAACAAAGTGCAGACATGTCTGTGGGTGTATATCCCGCTCTCTTCACTTCTAGACTAGTATACAAACATACCGAACTTGTCCTATTGATGCAGTATCACTGTAAGGTGTTTACCGCGATTGGCCTTTAATATTAGTTCTTAATGCGTTATGTTTTCATTATAACGGTGTTCTATTGGAGGAAAGTGCTTAACGTGTTGTTTAGCATGTGTGCATATATATTCTGAGCTCTGCTGCTTGCCACATATTATATTTTATTAAAAAACTGTACACCGAATTTAGTCTTTATTTATTCATAGTAGGCCTATATATTTTATTAACTATAACGAATTTGGCCTTTTCATATCACAGCTTTTTATTGCAATAATTACAAATAAATATTAAAGTATGCATAAAATCCTTTTAATAATAACCCGAGTTATGGTCTAATAGGTATTTTTCATATCACTGTTTTCATTCAATAATCCACTTATGTTAAACTTCTTTATAATGGTTTTCTATGGGAGGAAAATACTTATTTCTTTCATATTCTGAGCACATCTGCTAACTTGAATATCTAGTTTGCAACATTAATAAGATACATACTGAATTTTGTCTTTTAATATTGCATATCTTAATTTATTTGTATACATTTTCTATGGGAGGAAATTATTGCTATATATATATATATATATATATATATATAAAATATTATCTTATTGCTTTCACGTTCTGGGCTACTCTGCCTGCAAATAATATCCATGTAGCTTTAAGATGAATATAATATTAGTCATTTCAACATTAGTATTGGTCATTTTTGTATTGTTGTTGGTCATTTAAATATATGTTTTTTTAAATGACAAGTATCGGTATCGGCGATACTCACCCTGTATTTAATCGGTATCGGATCAATACCTAAATTTGCTGTATCGCACACCCCTAGTCTGAGGTAAGACACCTGTGCTGAAACGTTCCTGTCAATCAAACTATTGTGGGCGGGGCCTCTGGCCATGTGACGTCACGGCTCGATTTGAGAAAGGAGATTTTAGTAGATTTAAATAAAAAACACTGGGTGGATTTTTATCATTATAGGGTGGTTGTGTACATACACTGCCGTTCAAAGTGCATGCATCATTATATGACCTCTTTAATAAAGATAAAGGTGCTTCACGATGCTACAGAACCTTGTCTAAACGGTCCCATTTAACACCTTTTTGAGTCATTGTGGCGAAAGAAGGTTCTGAAACGTTAATTTGACAATACTGAGACGATACACACACCATCGTTTTTACCGCATTTAAAAATATATATAATTATCCACTTTGGAGCGCATTTACACAAAAATAAAACACGGTCTCGGTGTGAACGCAACACCGGAAACAGAGAGAAAATATCCTTTTCAAATGAAAACAGATAGTAGTGTATCTAGCTCATAAACTACATTTCCCATCATCCTCTGTGGTTCACTGACACGTGCTCTTCAATGTGTTGCACTAGTGCTTCCCGTGTTCATTAGGAAGTGAAAATGAGAGACGAATCTCAAACTATCATGTTTAATTTATTTCGCACAAAATCAGTTGAACGCAAGCCACGTAATTACAGCTTCACATCATCCAAACATTAACGAGCTCAGATCCTCCTGAAGACGCCGCAGGACTTCAGACGTCCCCGGGACAGAAGACAAAGACGATGGTGTCTCCATTCAGACGATCAACACATTATTAAATAATCCGGTCAGACCGTCACAGATACCCACAATCACGCCAGGAACCAACAGACTCGATATCAGTGAGGCTTAGCTTACTTGGTACCTTTGTCTTGTTTCTAAATCACGATGCATTATCAAGATATTAAGCCTTGTTTCCGGAAGATAAAAAAAAAATAGTGCATTTTGCTTAAAATACACTATATTGGCTCCCCTTCTAATGAAAGGTTTGACTACTTTAGTAATTTCCATGAGTACAAATCTTAATGTTTCAGCATATAATGATATTGTAGGGAATCTAATTGTATAGCAACAGTTTGGACAGAACTCTTTTCTATTCTAACATGACAGTGTCTCTGTGTATAAGACAAGGATCAAAGAGAAATGATGATTCAGTCAGTGCAGAAAGGGTCTGCAGAAAGCAGATGAACACCTCTGGTGTGACTTTAAATGAGCCACAAACTCATCACCAAACACTAATGACTTGTACATTCATTATATGAACAAAAGTACTGGCACCCCTTCTTTAGAAGAGTGATATATGGGTTCAGTCATTTCATACACTTCAAAACTGATGCAACAGAGGTGGAAATACAATTTTGAAGTACATTAATTTCTTTGTTGCCACAGTTTGGAAGTGCCTTTTTCTCTTCTAAAGAAGTACTTTTGGCAATATAGTTCAAGTAAAAATAATGCACTTAATTTTGCTTATCTAGTAAGGATTTGTAGATATTTAGACTAAAAACAAGACAAGAACACTAAGTAAGCCAAGCCTTTTTTTAGCAGTTAGGAAACTAAATGGAGAAGTGGCAGACATGAAGGATCACGAGACACGCCGAGCATGAATCAGAAATACAAGCCGTTGAATTTCAGCTGATCCAAAAAGTAAATTTGCCGTCACTCCAGAGTTTCTAGGGTTGAAGACAAGCGGTAACCTCCCGCTCTTTCTCATGAAACCAACTAAAGCTGCAATTCATCGACTGGCTCCAAAGGAGACCGCCCCGGTAAAATGCACAACTTTACAGCAGAAAAAATTATGTTTACAGTCTGGTGCAAAAAGTGGTTTTGGTCTATATTGCTAATTTTGCCCTTCGTGACAACTCTGAGGGGGGTGGATTTTATTATAACTCATCCGTTTAAATTATATTAAGCTTTAAAGTTCTGCATAATTAAGGGCGTGGCCACTGACAGGTGGATTGCCGCTGCCTCGCGTTAGGTGGGTGTGGTTTCAGCAACCAGCTCCACCCACCTCCCGCCTTTTCCCCCTTTTTCGATTATCCGGGAGTGACGCGCAGCCAAGATGGCGACGACATTGAGGTCATGCATTGAGATCCTAAGACCCGAAACAATCGGTCTGTGCGAGAGTGTTTAACCACTGATCCGCCGCAATAGTCCAACTGTCCTAAACGCATGCGTTTACAAGCGCCGGCGCCTGACGCGGCGTCTTCTTGCTTTACGGCGGATTGCAGACTTTATTAGTGCATTACCGCCACCTATCTCTCAAATGGACCAACACTATCTACAATCTCAATGAGGAGTGTTTTCAACAAGACGCCGCCGTGTCAGACGCCGGCTGTTGTGAACGCGCTCAGGACATTTTCTCGCACAGACCGATCGTTTAGCGTCTTTAGATCTCAATGCATCGTCACGAGCCGCAATTGGTTTTGTCTGTGTATGCTTTTTTGTCTCTCAAAGTCCCATTGACTTGCATTATATGACTGACAGACTTCAACGGTTTGAGTTAAAAATCCTCGTTTGTGGTCTACTGAAGAAACAGTCACTTACATCTTGGATGCACTGTAAGCAGATAAACATCACATTTTCATTTTTTCGGTGAGCTATCCCTTTAAGCGACCACAATAATGTGATAGTTAGCCCCTAAAATTTGACCAGGAAAACCCAACAATAAATAGCATATTTTACGACGCGATTTTTCAGTAGCAATTGGGTGGGTTTTGTTATGAAAACCTGGCAACCCTTGTTGAACGCTCCTCCAGCGTGTCAGTTTGAGGTTGGTCAGCGCTGGTCACAGCGAGCAGCTACCAGCGTCAGTATCTGTTCCTGGACCTTCTCCGTGATGCCTCGTCCATGTTTGGTCTGTACGCCGCAGGTCCCCGAGCTCTCCTCGCTTTCCGAGTCTCCGTAACAGCTGGAGCACGAGGAGGCCGTCAGCGCCGTCACGGAGTCTGTGGAGTCTCTGTTCCCCAAAGCCTCGCTCCCGTCCTCAGACTGACCGCTGCTCTGGTCCTCCAGCAGCTGCACGAGGAAGCTGATGTACTTCATGGCGAGGCGCAGGATCTCGTTCTTGCTCAGCTTCTTGTCGGGCGGGTGGGTCGGGATGAGTTTGCGGAGCTCGGAGAAAGCGCCGTTCACATTCTGCTGCCGCCAGCGCTCGCGGCTGTTAGTGAAGACGCGTCGAGCCATTTTCTGAGGAGGACCTGAAGGAAAACCACACACCATAAATAAGAGTGTGAACGACGTGTGTGTGTGTGTGTCTCCTAGGGGTTGTCAAAAGTACACACTACTTGAATTTAAAAAATGTGACGACACCAGCATCAGATTTCTCTGTTTCTCAGTGGCTTTGGCGCATTTCTCAGATCAGAAATGTACTTCTCAAAACATCATAAAAGCAGTTTATCATTCTTTTCAACAAGTTGAGATTGCTTTGGCACATTCATGCAATGGATTATGTACATTACATATAGTTCTCTGCACAGCAGTCTTACCCCTCAAAACATTAGTCATTAGCACATCATTAAAGGAGTCATATGATGTTGCTAAAAATAACATTATTTGGTGTATTTGATGTAATACAGTTTATAAGGTTTATTTATTCATTTATTCGTTTATAAGACATTATTTTCCACATACTGTACATTAGTGTTGCTCCGTCTTGATTGTTACAAAGCTCATTGTTCTGAGAAGCGTCGCGTGCTGTGATTGGCCAGCTATCCGGTGCGTTGTGATTGGCCGATACCTCAAGCGTGAGACGGAATGTTACACCCCTCACCGTATTGTGATGCGTTGCGCGACGAAAACAATAAAACCCGTTATAAACCAGGCATTTGTTGCATCCAGTGGGGACATAATTACTGATTGTAATGACTTATACTGTCTTTACCATGTCTGCATTAGTGATCGTAGAAACACAAACAACAAGCGCGACTCTACACGGCTCAAAACTCCCGTCTGAATCGTCAGAAGCAGAAACATGTTTACAGGCTGTGAGTCAGAAGCTGGAACTGCTCCACTTTATAGAAACAGCCTTTGCATTGTAAGCCACTCTTCCGGGTTCAGGACACAGTATACAGCGCTGCACACACTCCAATATTTGTGTTCTGTTCTGGAACAGTGTTGTAAATATAACTGAACCACTGATTTCTAGTCGTGCCCTCTTTTGGATCCCAAATAAAGTAGTTTCTCGTTCACAATGAAACACAGCGTCTCCAGAACAACACTACAGCCAGAATAATAGCTTCGCCTTCTTTCATCGCGTGTACGTTTGGGCGAAGTTATGTAAATGTACGCACACCGTGATGTAGACGTGTGTTTGAGACGCCGTTTTAGGAGGCCGTGATCGAGTCTTAACTTTAATTTTAACATGTTAATGTTACTGTTTTTGAGACTTTAGTCTTTGTAACTTCAGGGATCTTATCTACGCAGCTTGTAACACTCCAAAGAGAAACTTTAAATCTCATCATATGATCTCAACAGAGAGCGCTGTTATATTGACAATGACTAAGATCTTGTTTTGTGAAAATTACAAGAAATTTTAATTCTGATGGCACTGATATGTTCATTGACATAAATACTTAATTTTAAGAGATTAAGCCCAATGGTTTACAGTGAATTTATAATTATATATTGTTAGACCGCCTAAAACCCTTAGCCGTTATAAATTCACTGTAAACCACGGCTTCATGGGGATTATTGCTTTTATATAACGGTTATTCCATATACATAGTAAGGTAAGAAAATAAAGTGTAATGATATTAATAAAAACATTATTCTTCAAACAATGCTCCTCGGAAACGGTTGTGGTTGCCGAGCAACACAAATGTAAACAAAGGTGTGTGTTACTTTGTAATTGACATCAGCGTCGAACGCGGCTCAACCAATCAGAATCAAGAACCCGAACTATACGTTGTATAATAAAGATTTCGAGTAAGTTACAGGCTTTTGCATGTAATCCATTATGTGGTGCCGTTTGTACGAATTGTTATGAGAAATGCACATACGTTTTTGCAAATACTAAGGATGAGAAATGCACCAAAAGAAAGTAAACTGTAATGTCTGATGGCCAATCAGAGCGTTTCAGAATCAACTGCGCTCTAAAAGTTGTCACAAATGTCACATTTATACATTTATATATGACGTACCATCACTGAGCTCCAGTTCGAAGTGTGTGGACGGGCGTCTCTTCATACGAGCGATCCCGAAGCTTCCCGATGGTCCGAAGAAAGAGCTGAGAGCGAAGGAGAGAAAACACTGAAGGAGGAAAATAAATCTATGAAAGCAATTCTGAGTGTTTGATGAGCGTCTGTCACTGATTGGACAAACGTGACGGTCGCCGCTCTGTCCTCATTACAGTGCACAGCTCGGATAGATCCATTCATTCTGAACCATTTTCCCTTTCTGCAGCTGAAACCACCGGGTTTAACAACCAAGAACACCGGATATAAACCAGAGCTGGGTAATAACTGATCACATGTGACCTGGATTACGTAATCAGATTCTAAAAATGGTTACACTTTATTTTAAGGTGTCCTTGATACGGTGTAATCATACAGTTAGGTACTGAGTAATATTAATTAACTACATGTACTTACTATATGGGTAGGGTTAGGAATGGGGTTTGGTTTAGGGTTACTTGTATGTAATTATGCATAATTTATTATTATTATTATTATTATTATTATTATTACATGTAACATGTAACAAGGACACTTAAAATAAAGTGTTACCCCGATATTTTGCGATATTGAAAAAAAAAAATCTCAATATTTTGGGGATTTTTTCGATACCGATAATTAGACGACATTTTGCCGATACTGATATTTAGACAATATTTGCTGGTACCGATAATCACTCAATTTTTGCCGAAACCGATATTTAGACGCTATTTTGTCGATACCGATAATTAGACAATATTTTGCCGAGTGTGTTATCGTGCTGATATCAGACTAACGTGCACAGATGCAGTTTTGATATTATTCATATTCTGTGTTTTCGAATCTTTTCATATGAGTAAATACATTTATTTTTACCTTTTATGGGCTTTAATAAAGCCGTTTTTCTAAAAGTGTGCATATTTTGAGTCAAATTGTTACATTGAATCAGTCAATTAGCATAAGACGACATTTAGGCCGTTACCAAACAAAAAAAGTGCTTTAAGCTGCACTTACTAATGCATAATGTTTTGATATTTTAAACAAAACATTGAATACTGATATCTAAAATTATTTTTAAAATGAAAAGATCGCCAGCAGGTGGCAGCAAGTCACTGTTAACAAGTGAGTCATTGCGACTGAACCGAATCATTTAAATGATTAATTCATTCAGGAACGAACCATTGAGACTCTAAACAGTGCTGTAGACGTTTAAAATATTTTTTGGGTTGGCGAAAATTAGAAAAAACAGGCATTAAACAACAATTACGATATTATCGCAGACGATATATATCGCACACCCTTAAATTACATTAAGTTACATTTTAAAATACTCCTAATCAGACTAGAGTTACTTTTTATTGATTACATGATTACATATTATCCACTCAATAGCAATAAATTAGCTATTCATAATTTATTGATTCTCACTTTAATTAACTACATGTACTTACTATATGGGTAGAGTTAGGAATGGGGTTTGGTTTAGGGTTACTTGCATGTAATTATGCATAATTTATTATTATTATAATTACATGTAACATATGTAACAAGGACACTTAAAATAAAGTGTTACCCGATATTGTGCAATATTGAACAAACTAGTTCTCTATATTTCGGGGAATTATTCGATACCGATAATTAGACGATATTTTGCTGATACCGATATTTAGACGATTTTTGTAGATACCGATAATTAGACGATTTTTTGCTGATACCGATACTTAGACGATTTTCGTAGATACCGATAATTAGACGATTTTTGTTGATACCGATATTTGGACAATTTTGCATAAATAAATTATTCTCACTAATTCTTTTAAAATTAAGAAAATGTGCTTATGTATGTAATGCATAACTTAAAGTAAATATTTTCATAATTATGCATCACATTTGCATGTTTACGGTTCTCGATGCTGGTTAATAGTCACATGGTATGCCGGTAAACATAAAATGTTATTTTTTTCATAAGTGTAATAATAATAATTATGCATCAAATTTGCATGTTTACGGTTCTCGATGCTGTTAATAGTCACATGGTATGCCGGTAAACATAAAATACATATTTTTTTCATGTTTTATTTTATTTTAAAATGATTTATAGTAATTAATTTGGTGTTCCTGTGGCTCAGTGGTTAGAGCATTGCGTTAGTAGCGCAAAGGTTGTGGGTTCGATTCCCAGGGAACACATGTACTGACAAAACATGTATAACCTGAATGCACTGTAAGTCGCTTTGGATAAAAGCATCTGCTAAACGCATAAATGTAAATGTAATTTTTTTTATGATTTAATTACTTGCGTTTCATTAAACCGGCAATCAATCTGCATTCCCTTATGAACTCTAGTTTGGGAAGCCTTGATGATATAATTTTACGTTTAATTTTCAATTAAATTAAATTTATTTGTATAACGCTTTTCACGATCGTTGCAAAGCAGCTTTACGGAAAATTAAAGTTTCTACATTATATAGTTTAATGCACATCATGTTATCCATAACAGTGAATGGAATATATTTTATTTTCATTTTTATACCGATATGGTAAATTAGAAAGATTATCCTATTTAAATTAACATTAAATTAAAGTTTGATTGCAACATATAAGCATTGCTGTTCATCGTCTGTTTAATTACGTTGATTTTACCGCATAAAATTAAATTCATAGCTACCACTGATAAAAACTACTACTAATATATTGTAGAGACTTTAATTCTTTGTAAAGCGTGAAAAGCGCAATATAAATAAACTTGAATTGATAAAGCAATCTGATTATATTCCCTAAAATGTGTAATATAACGGATTACGATACTTGCTACAGTTTTTGTAATGTAATTTGGAAATATTATTTATTCAGATTTCAGATGATGCATACATCTCAATTTCGAAAAATTGACCCTTATGACTGGTCAGATATGTAACTAGTCTGCCCAGCTCTGACAGCAGCACCCTGGCAACCATCTCCAGCATCACAGCACTGTAAGCGGGCCTCACCTGCTGATGAAGGGGTGCGTCCGCAGGAAGGGTGGAGGCAGCAGGGACAGGCGCAGGCCGGTCAGCATGGAGAGCGCAGGCAGCGGGGGTTTGCTGTGAGTCAGGCTGATGACCGGGATGTTAGGCGGGAGGGTGGGGGGGCTCATCTCGGCTGCGCTGGCCTCGGGTTCGACTGCATCCGTACGGCTCTCTGCATCTCGAGCCGCGTTAGCATCGGGGGAACCGGAGCGAGCTGGACTGACGGGCGGAGATGGAGACGAAGCGGACGGCTCGTTCTTCTCCATCATGACCTGAGACTGATGCTCTCAGCTTCGTCTCATCGCTGCAGATTTCTGTTTGGTTCTGAAACAACAAGACAGTAGCCTCTGAAGTCATATTATAATATTTCTATTATAAAATACACATGTCCCTGGAGCACAGACGCAGTCATAAGAAGTATATTTGTAGCAATAGCCAACAATACATTGTATGGGTCAAAATTATACATTTTAATTTTATGCCAAAAATCATTGGAATATTAAGATATTTTACCGTAAATACATCATAACTAAATTTTTGATTAGTAATATGCATTGCTAAGAACTTCATTTGAACAACTTTAAAGATGATTTTCTCAATATTTAGATTTTTTTTGCACCCTCAGATTCCAGATTTTCAGATATTGTCCAAACCATACATCAAAGGAAAGATTATTTATTCAGCTTTCAGATGATGCATATATCTCAATTTTACAAAATTGAGCCTTATGACTGTTTTTTTTCGCTCCAGGGTCACAAACTGGTGTGACGTCATTTCAAACAAAAAGAGGTCAAACTTTAGTGTTTGCATGTTTTTCCGTATTTTTCCATGTCGAACTCCTGAAACAACCTCGTGCCAGACCAGAAAGGTTCCAGAAAGGTTCACTCTGCTTGTAAACACCCATCAAACTCCTATACAGGGGATTTAAGATTCGCGTTCACACTGCAGGAGAATCCGGAGTCACTCCACTTCAGTGACCGACAAACACATTCACTGCTGAACGACTCATTGACTCATGAGTTAATGCAGTGGACATGAACGCTCCTTCTGAGGAGCAAGTGCATGTCCCAACTAAACACAAACACTGATTATCATGAGATCAGGAGCGGAAGAGGATTCACGGTTAGATCTTTCACAGCCTTTGGTACTAATATTAGTGTGATCATCAGGAAGAGCTGCTATCTAGTTGTGTTGTTGTCATCTGTTCTGATCAGTCACTGATTGATCAACGAATCAATCGATCAATGTAGACACAAAGAGCGACTCAACACAGGCTTCTGCAAAAGCTTCGTCGGCTGTTATTCCTCACATTTTGTTCCTCTTTCTGTCCAGTTTTTAACCAACTTTATTTTTCAGTCCGATCCCGAACAACACACACACACACTGGACGTTCCAGAAGCTCCACGTGTGTTTTCTGATGGTCACCAATCGTCTGTTTCCGTCGTTGAGTCTTTAATGTCCACATCAGTTTACGAGGACTCTCAAATTAATCTGTTGTGCTGAATAAACGCATGAAGTTATTCAGAGCGTCAGCACTGCTTGTGAAGAACAAGCCGTGAATCAAATCCCCGAGATCTCGTCGGTCACTCACCGTGCTTGTGGTCACTCGTCTGTGAAGCGATCGCACCCTCGCTCTTCCTTCCCCTTCTTCACAAGTTTCTCCAGCGTTCAGAGAAGATCAGAGACACGGAGCGAGGACCTCACCGCAAGAATGACGGAGTACTGGGACATGCGCTGATCTAGAAGTGATGCTCGTGCGCCCGCCTCTCTCCATCACCATCAGACATGCTGCTCGAGCTGGACACCAGTTGAGCTGAACTAGTATTGGACGAGAGAGAGAGAGAGAGAGAGAGAGAGAGAGAGAGAGAGAGAGAGAGAGAGAGAGAGAGAGAGAGAGAGAGAGAGAGAGAGAGAGAGAGAGTGTGTGTGTTTTCCGCTCTCTGCTGGACAGGAGGATGTACTTGTACAATGTGTTGATGCTGATAAGAGTAAAAAAAGTGCCTGCAGTCCTGAGATAAGAGCCCCCCCCCACCACCGTCTCTCTCTCTCTCTCTCTCGCTCTCTGGTCAGCCTCAGACACTGAAGGTTATTGGATCTCGACCAAAAGGAAGCAGAACTTGCATCACAATTGAACAACATTGTAAAAGTTCTCTCTCACACTGAAGTACAGAACTGAAAGTGAAGCAGAATTTAGTCTCTTCTTCTGGAGAACTCTGATGTTTATCATCTTCATCATCACATCTTCATCACGGCCTCACTGAGCTGCACCAAACACACACACTCTCTCTCTATTATGTGCACACTCACTCACGCTCACTCGCACACGCACACACTCTCACTCACTCGCACGCACACTCTCACGTGCACACTCACTCGTGCTCACTCACGCACTCACTCTCACACGCGCACACACTCACACACACTCACGTGCACACACTCACTCGCACACACTCACACGAGCACACATACACACACACACACACACACACACACTCCCACTCTATTATGTGCACACTCACTCATGCACACACTCTCACTCACTCGCACACACACACTCTCTTACACGCACACTCTCATGTGCACACTCACTCGTGCTCACTCACGCACTCACTCTCACACGCACGCACACACTCACACACACTCACGTGCACACACTCATACGCGCACACACTCACTCGCGCACACACTCACTCGCGCTCACTCACTCTCACATGCGCACACACTCACTTGGGCACACTCACGTGCACATTCATACGCGCACACACTCACTTGCACACTCACTCACTTGCACACTCACTCTCTCTTACGCGCACACACACACTCGCACACACACACTCTTACTCTCTCTTACGTGCACACTGTCTCATGCACACTCACTCGCGCTCACTCACTCACAAATTTACTATAAAAAAACAATAGAAAACACATGTATGCAGAGTTCTCATACTTACAGTGATCTTACAAGTCACCTTTACAAAAATAAACAATACATTTACAGAAATAAAATAAAATATGAGTAACATGACAACACAGCTGGGGCTCGAAGCATGATGGCATGTTGTGAAAAGCAGATTTACCTGATGATCTTCCTGTGAATAAAACCTGAACAAACCACACGAGGTCTTCTGCCGCCTCGCTGATGCTATGGAGGTGAACACCGCTGACGCTGCACAGAAAGAGTTTGGGTGCTTTTATACAAATGTACAATAATCTGTATTGATTATCATAAGAACAGGGGTAAGAGTAATTGTACGTGCTCACGCACCTGTTGTGTCGATACGCTCCGGCAGAGACATTGTGTGTTTTCTGTGTTTTATTATTACAATGAAAACAATTGAAATCACATTTAAAGAGCCACTTCAGAATCACACAAAGAATCAGTCCAGCATCACAGATACAGTGTTACCTCATCAGTGTGTGTGTGTGTGTGTGTGACTGCGTGTGTGACTGAGTGTGAGAGTGTGTGTGACTGAGTGTGAGAGTGTGTGTGACTGAGTGTGAGTGAGTGAGTGAGTGAGTGAGTGAGTGAGTGAGTGTGTGTGTGTGTGTGTGTGTGTTTGAGTGAGTGACTGTGTGTGTGTGTGTGTGTGTTTGTGTGTGAGCATGCGTGTGTATGAGTGTGTATGTGTGTTTGTGTGACAGCGTGAGTGTGTGTATGAGTGTGTGTGTGTGTGTGTGTGTGTGAGTGTGTGTGTGCATGCGTTCGTGTGTGTGTGCGCGTGTGTGTGCGTGTGTGTGTGTACTTGAGTGAGTGAGTGTGTGTGTGTGTGTGTGTGTGTGTGTGTGTGTGAGCGTGCATGCGTGTGTGTGTGTGTGTGTGAGTGTGTGTGTGTGTGCGCGTGTGCTTGAGTGAGTGACTGTGTGTGTGACTGTGTGTGTGTGTGTGTGTGTGTGTGTGTGTGTGTGTGTGTGTGTGTGAATGAGTGTGAATGAGTGTGTGTGTGTGTGTGTGAGCGTGCATGCGTTCATGTGTGTGTGTGTGTGTGTGTGTGTGTGTGTGTGTGTGTGTGCGTGTGTGCTTGAGTGAGTGACTGTGTGTGTGACTGTGTGTGTGACTGTGTGTGTGTGTGTGTGTGTGTGTGTGTGTGTGTGTGTGTGTGTGTGCAGCTGTGCTACGGTCGGTCGACTGCAGTTCGCTGTCATGTCTGTGGAGATTTGCCTCCGTGTTAAATTAAGACGATGAGTTTTAACCACACTGAGAAATGCTTCTCTCATTTCTAAAAATACATGCGACCAGCTTCAGTCAGAAACACGACAGAGCTTCAAGAGCGAATCTGCCCCCATTTATATTAATTTTCCCTCTAAATTCAGATATAATTATATAAAACTTTTGGGATCAACTCTCATTATTAACTAGTTGCTTACTAGCATGCATATTGGCAGTTTAGTATTAATAAAGCACATAACCTAATTAATGCCTTTCCACTTATTTGCATAAAATGCCTTTGCATTAATCCACCACATACCTAACCATAACTATCTTACTAACTATTAACAAGCAGCAAAATCAGCAGTTTATCAAGTCACAGTTAATAGAGAGAATTGTTCCCCAAACTAAAGTGTGACTGATTATTTGTATTATATCAAATAAATAGTGTCTAATAAACAAAAGTGAGTGAGACGGAGGACTGTGTTAGTCCAGCACACATCCAGCGGTTTAACTCTACATGGATCGAGTCGAACCGGCTCAGAAACTCTCCTCTTATTAGACAAGGAACAGCTAAATCACCAATCCAGAAATTCACTGTAAATAATCCAGCGTGACAACTAGCCCCAGTGCGCACGCACACACACACAACAGAGCACCCTGTGATCACACACAAGCACAAGTAGAGAGATGTTGTCTGTGGTGATGAGCGGCTCCTCGTCAGGGGTCAGAGGCTCGGTCGGCTCGTGGTGTGAAAGGCAAACTGATGTAATTATAGCAGCGAGAGTTTCCTCATCGGGGAAGAAATCACAGCGAACGTATTGTCCGTCTGTCTAAACACACGCAACAAAGCAGCAATAAACAACTCTCTCTCTCACTCTCTCTCACTCTCTCTCTCTCACTCTCTCTCTCTCTCTGTGTGTGTGTGTTTATGTTTCATGGATAATCACTTTTCATCTGTGTAACTCTGACCAGCAGACGGGGGTTATGAGGAGGACGAGAGAGAGAGAGAATTACAAACACACACACACACACACACACACACACACACACACACACACACACACACACACACACACACACACACACACACACACTTCATGTGCAATATACAAATAGCTCTTCATAATTCACACACTCACACACTTGTGTTTGAGACACATTTCCTCCATCCATGTAAACACTATCGTGTGTCAAAGATGCAGATCAGTGAGGCTTAATTGTTTAGGGCAATAAGAGTGTGCGTGTGTGTGTGTGTGTGTGTGCGCTCAGTGACTGCGTCTGTGCGTGTGTGTGTGCGTGCTCGGTGACTGTGTGTGTGTATACGTGCTCAGTGACTGTGTGTTTGTGTCTGCGTGCTCAGTGACTGTGTGTTTGCGCGTGTGTGTCTGCGTGCTCAGTGACTGTGTGTGTGTGTCTGCGTGCTCAGTGACTGTGTGTGTGCGTGTGTCTGCGTGCTCAGTGACTGCGGGTGTGTGTCTGCGTGCTCAGTGACTGCAGGTGTGTGTGTGTATGCACTCGGTGACTGTGTGTGCGTGTGTGTGTGTGTGCTCAGTGACTGTGTGTGTGTGTGTGTGTGTGCGTCTGCGTGCTCAGTGACTGCGGGTGTGTGTGTGGGTGCGCTCAGTGACTGTCTGTGTGTGTGTGTGTGTGTGTGTGTGTGTGCTCAGTGACTGAGGGTGTGTGTGTGTCAACGTGCTCAGTGACTGTGTGTGTGTGTGTGTGTGTGTGTTCAGTGACTGTGTGCGCATGTGTGTGCTCAGTGACTGAGGGTGTGTGTGTCAGCGTGCTCAGTGACTGCGTGTGTGTGTGTGTGTGCGCTCGGTGACTGCGGGTGAGTGTGTATGTCTGCATGCTCAGTGACTGTGTGTGTGTGTGTGTGCACTCGGTGACTGTGTGCGTGTGCGCTCAGTGACTGTGTGTGTGTGTGTCTGCGTGCTCAGTGACCGTGTGTGTGTGTGTGTGTGTGAGAGAGCGTGTGTGTGTTCAGTGACTGAGTGTGCTCAGTGACTGAGGGTGTGTGTGTGTGTTCAGTGACTGCGAGTGTATGTGCGTGTATGTGTGTGTGTGTGTGTCAGCGGTGCTCAGATGTGGCACTGCTGCGGTGATGAAAGCTTTAGCACTGAAGGCTGGAACACAACAGATATCACAACACTAGTCAGTCATCACACACTCGTGACACTGTACATGTTTACATCACACACTAACAGACTTTCACCACAAACTCACACCTGCAGCTGATTTCTCCAGCAAACACTGACTCTGTATCCCAGCACTAAGAGCTAAAGTGTGAAAGATTCCTCAGATCATGTGTGCGGTTACTGTGCTGCTCTCGTTCACAGTTTGAGGACTAAATGATCTCCAGCGAGAGCCGGTCACACATCACTGGGTTTGATAAGACGTAGAAACCACTGCACTGCTCACACCTGCACTAGCGATTAATATAGCCGTCACACGTGGCTGCTCTCGCGTGAAACGCAGCGAGATCCACCAGAGCTCACGACAGTCATCAGAGACGGATAGAGCCGTGTCTGCACCGCTCCAGTACCCAGGATGCACCTGGAGCAGCAGAGGGAGGATGTCAGGGACAGCTGTTTCCTGTACACACTTCCTGCTGGAGGCTCGATGCAGAGCGCTTTGGCCAGAGCCGAAGTGTGCACACGACCGCTCATTATTCATAACGCGCTGCGGAGGGGCCGAGGGCCGAACTCACTCCAGCATCACTCAGAAGGAGAGCAGCACACTCACAGATACTAACATTACAGCGCTCAATAACAACATCCTTTAGATACAAGGCTGAATATCTTAAGACACTCTACTTATGCAAATTCATCTTGATTCATGAATTTTGTAGATATTTAAACTGTTGATTCAAATGTCAGAGATAACAACGTTCTCAGTTCATAAAGAGTAAATATGACTTCTGCAACGTTCTGATCTCAAGCTTATTAACATCAAGGTTTGCTTCTGACACAACAGTCCGTTTAAATCCAGGACGACAGACATTAATACGAGAGAACATCACAGACCGGATTTATTTATGCTCTTCGATATTTAAGTGTTTGCTCTAGGTTTATTATTTGGGATATGGATGGATATCAGTTGTGATCCGTCAGTGCGCATACACACACACACACTCGCAGTCACTCAACACACACACACACACTCGCAGTCACTCAACACACACACACACACACACACACACACACACACTCGCAGTCACTCAACACACACACACACACACACACTCGCAGTCACTCAACACACACACACACACTCGCAGTCACTCAACACACACACACACACTGCAGTCACTCAACACACACACACTCGCAGTCACTCAACACACACACACTGCAGTCACTCAACACACACACGCAGTCACTCAACACACACTCGCAGTCACTCAACACACACACACACACTGCAGTCACTCAACACACACACTCGCAGTCACTCAACACACACACTGCAGTCACTCAACACACACACTCGCAGTCACTCAACACACACACACTCGCAGTCACTCAACACACACACTGCAGTCACTCAACACACACACACACACTGCAGTCACTCAACACACACACACACACACTCGCAGTCACTCAACACACACACACACACTCGCAGTCACTCAACACACACACACACACACACTCGCAGTCACTCAACACACACACACACACACACACACACTCGCAGTCACTCAACACACACACACACACACTCGCAGTCACTCAACACACACACACACACACTCGCAGTCACTCAACACACACACACACACACACTCGCAGTCACTCAACACACACACACACACACGCAGTCACTCAACACACACACACACACACACTCGCAGTCACTCAACACACACACTCGCAGTCACTCAACACACACACACACACTCGCAGTCACTCAACACACACACACACACTCAGTCACTCAACACACACACACACACACACACTCGCAGTCACTCAACACACACACACACACACACACACACACTGCAGTCACTCAACACACACACACACACACACACTGCAGTCACTCAACACACACACACACACACACACACACACACACTGCAGTCACTCAACACACACACACACACTCGCAGTCACTCAACACACACACACACACACTGCAGTCACTCAACACACACACACACACTGCAGTCACTCAACACACACACACACACACTGCAGTCACTCAACACACACACACACACACACTCGCAGTCACTCAACACACACACACACTCGTAGTCACTCACACACACACACACACACACACACACACACACACACACACACACACACACACACACACACACACACACACACACACACACACACACACTGCAGTCACTCAACACACACACACACACACAGTCACTCACACACACACACACACACTCGCAGTCACTCAACACACACACACACACACTCGCAGTCACTCAACACACACACACACACTCGCAGTCACTCAACACACACACACACACACACACACACACACACACACACACACACACACACACACACACACACACACACACACGCAGTCACTCAACACCAGTGTTGGGGGGGTAATGCATTACAAGTAACGCAAGTTACGTAATAATATTACTTTTTCAAGTAACTAATAAAGTAACATTACTTTTTAATTTGCAAGAAAATATCTGAGTTACTTAAATGTATTGATGACAGTGCGCCGTGTGAACATGTTACTGTAGTTCTAGACTAAATGTGAACATGTATTAATTCATCCCACTCGCAAAAAAACAGATTCAGTATTCATCAAAATGAATTAAAACAGTGAAATGCAAACCCAGAATATACCTGCAATAATTAAATATGTTAAACACAAATATATCTAATCTCATTTTATTAACCGATGTGTTTGCTGCTGACCTTTGATGATCAGTTCAATCATACTAATAATCACAAATTACTTTAGATAAACTAACACTTGTTTGCTGAACAATTGCTGAAGAGTGTTGAACTTCTCCTGTGTTCTTCTGTACAGACGTGATTTACTCGTCCTTCAGTCTGAGGTTTATTCATTACACTTTTTGGTGTGAAAGGCTTTTACATTTGATATAAATATAACTTATTGTATTAAAAACAAACAATCAAGCCCTGCTCATATTTAAAAAGTAACGCGAAAATAACGCAAAATTAACGTAACACATTACTTTCCATAAAAAGTAACTAAGTAACATAATGAATTACTTTTTTAGGGAGTAACGCAATATTGTAATGCATTACTTTTAAAAGTAACTTTCCCTGACACTGACACACACAGACACAGACACACACACACACACACACACACACACACACAATGGATAAACGGACATGACAATGGAAAACTATGAGATGAGAGTGAAATTATATTTCAAGGTTTAAAAGTTGTACTTTTTGTTATTTGTTCCCTATCATCGTCCCAGTGTTGAGTTCTGACAAATGACGGGTTTAATTTCTCAACAACAGTCTGGGAACGCCTCAGACAAACACAACAGAGAACTTGGACACAAAGGTTTTGGGAGCGAACATAAAACAACACCGAGAAGTCATTCGTCTAATTTCTCTTTCTCCACTAAATCCTAATCTCAACCGAAAAGCCAGAGATTGACAGAAACATCCCAGCAGCTCTGCTTCATAACTCAAACATGCCTCAGGATGATCAGATTCTGATGCAGAAACCTGAACATAACGAGCAAAGGAGCTAACGAGTGACGGCTGAATCAGCAAAAACTCTGACGCCTTGGAAAAAACATGATCACGTCTATCAAACTCACATTTAAACTGATGTACAACATGCATATTAATCTGACCGACTCATAATCAGATAATAAAGCATCCATGCAATAATTCTCAAGCACTATAAATACAATTTATATTTAATTCCAGCGCAGAAAACCTCAAACACAAACACAGAGACTGTGACAAAGAAAATAAATATGAAGATGAAGTCACGAACAGCGGGTTTCATCATCCACAGACCCTCAGATCATCTCAGATCGGAAGAGAGTCCCACCAGCATCAGGACCGCGCCGCACTTCAGACACGTGGAGCTAGTGTTTGCTTCTTTCTTAGGGATGTTCCAGCACCGCTGACAGCGCACGCCATACTTCTTATACCTGCGGAGACCAACGGTGCACCAGAACCACATCAGCTTTCCATAAACCCCTAACCAGAGCTGGGGAGATTATTGATTCCAGATTGCATGACAACAATGGTGGTCATATGCGTATTACCTACACATTTCATGTAATATAATCAGATTACTTTTGACAACCCGATTATTTGATGTAAAAAATGCAGAGAGTAAGAAAACGCATTCATTCATCGTAATGAAGTGTATTGAACATCATTACATCAGGGTTTCCCAAACTAGGGTTCGTAAAGGAACTGCGAGTTTAATGAAAAGCTAATGATTAATTTAAATAAATCCCTTTTTCAGGGAAAGTCTCCATATCTGGGCAACGAATCCAAAGTCCTCGCTGAACTCGCAATTAAATTACATGCATCAGATCAGCAATATGTGGTTTCTTATGCTCAAATAGCGTATTTTTGAACAATATTTATTAATAAAAAATAATGTGAATGTAACACTGGAGCACAAAACCAGTCATACGTGTAGGTTTTTCAAAATTGAGATTTATAAATTATACATAAATCATATTTCCATTGATGTATGGTTTGTTATGAAAGAACAATATTTATAAATCTGGAATCTGAGGGTCAAAAAATCTGAATATTGAGAAAATCATCTTTAAAGTTGTTCAGATGAATTCTTAGCAATGCATATTTCTAATCAATAATTAAGTTTTGATATATTTACATGATCTTAATATCTAATGATTTTTGGCATAAAATAATAATGTATAATTTTGACTCATACACATGTACTGTTGTCTATTGCTACACAAGTGCTGCTTATGACTGCTTCTGTGCTCCAGAGACACATATAAGCATTTTAATAAGTTTGAAAGACTAACAAAGACATACTACATGTAATCCATATCTGATTACGAGTATTTTAAATCAGTTTCTACCCAGCTCTGCCTCGAACTAACAAACATGAGCCGTGTTGGAAAGGTCAGATTCGGTCATGCACAACATGAAGCGGTCAGCGCACCTGATCCCACAGGCGTTACAGAGCGGCGTCCCGTCTTCAGCGTCTCTCCAGAGAGGAGTCTTCCTCGTGCGGCACGACGCACAGATCTTCCTCCCTGAGGAACACATCACAAGCACAAAACACAGACGGAGTAAACAAGGGAGCGTCCACCTGGAGGGCAAACCAAGCGGTGCTACACTGACCGCCAGCTGTCTGGACGCAGATTCATTAAGTACTAATGCACAGATATTAAAAGGCGAGATTCAGTGGACACCGTACGGATGATGTATATTTTGTGCAGGCTGGAATATAAACAGTTTCACATTAAATGGCTTGCATTTGAAGGAAAACTGGATTTGGTTTATATTCATATATATTCCGGCCTCGTTTGCTTGGCTGTGTAAACTATGCATCATTAATATAGTGAATACTGAATTTGATCGTTAACGTTTTGTCGCACTGCTTTATTTTATTTTTATTTATTTTTTATTCTTTTGAGAGATGATCTATGGATCGTGCTGCAGTTATATGATGCTTTGTGCGGTCATGTGACTGAAAACGATCAATAACACGGTTTATGACGTCAATGTAGAATAAAAACACAAAAAAGAGACTTCATCCAAACATTGTCATCGTTTACGCCCTCAAATGTGTGAGATTCTTTCTCCTGCTGGACATAAATGTGTAGATGGTGATGGCACCCATTCACTCCCACTGTACTGACAAAAATCCAATGGAAGTCATTGGATACCGTCAAAGCTTGGTTTACAATATTCTTCAAAATATATTTTATGTTCGTAAGAAGAAATAAACTTTGTGAGTAATTGATGACATAGCTATCCCTTTAATGTCAAACTCTGGATAAGGTTTTTATGAATGCAAGCTTGTTTAGATATTATATCATCAATTCCAGAATCAAATTATGTAATTATAGTCAGAGGAACATGACGGCATGAACTCCACTGGGATTCAACGTAAAATAGGTGGATCTTTGCTTGCGTCAAAATCAAAGTCTTATTTCCTTGGGAATCATTCATGTCTGGAGCTGCTCTGTAACACTTAGTGATGGAGGTTTGGTTAGTGTGAGCACTAGTGCTAGTGATGAGTGAGCTGACCAGCACTAACTAGTGCGTGTGTGTGTGTGTGTGTGTGTGTGTGTGTGTGTGTGTGTGTGTGTGTGAGTGTGAGAGAGAGAGTGAGCGTGTGTGTACTTGTGTCTGTGAGTGAGTGTATGTGTGTGTATGTGAGTGTGTGTGTGTGTGTGTGTGAGAGTGCATGCGTGTGTGTGTGTATGTGAGAGTGCATGCCTGTGTGTATGTGTGTATGTGAGTGTGTGTGTGTGTGTGTGTGTGTGTGTGTGTGTGTGTGTGTGTGTGTGAGTGAGTGTGTGTAATGCTCTGTGAGTGTGTGTCTGTGTGTGTGTGAAAGAGTGCATGTGTGTGTGTGTGTGTGTGTGTGAGTGAGTGTGCGTGTGTGTGTGTGTGTGTGTGTGTGTGTGTATGTGTGTGTGTGTGTGTGCGTGCATGTGTCTGTGAGTGTGTGTGTGTGCATGTGTGCGTGTGTATGCAGTGTGTGTGTGTGTGTGTGGTGTGTGTGGTGTGTGTGTGTGTGTGTGTGTGTGTGTGTGTGTGTATGTGTGTGTGTGTGTGTGTGTGTGTGTGTGTGTGTGTGTATGTGTGTGTGCGTGTCTGTGAGTGTGTGTGTGTGTGTGTGTCTGTGTGTGTGCGTGCGTGTGCATGCGAGTGTGTGTGTGCATGCAGTACTGACGGGACAGACCGCAGGAGTCGCTCTCCTCCTCGGAGCTGCTGCTCCTCTGAGACCGGCACCGGCTGCTCCTGCTCCTGCTTCTCCTCCAGCGCCGGATCTCCTCGCTGAGCAGAGGAGGACACAACATCAGCCTCACGGAGCAGAAACACACATACTCACTCCCTCAGCGGCTCCACCTGTAGTTGGAGGTGATGACCAGCCGGCTCTGTCCTGCGTCCAGCAGCGGGGTCATGCTGAAGGTCACGCCCTGCACACCAGGGTCCTGCGGGTCGGGGCAGCGCTCGGGACGAGGCTGCTTCCGTCTGCGCTCCTTATTCAAGAGATTATTATTAAGATCTGTCAGCTGTGAGACGCATTCAGAGACGTTCAACACGCTCTCAGACAACAGACAAGAAGTGAAGTCAAGAGGACAGACAGACGGACAATCACTTCTTGTGGATGGGACAACGGATTCAGAATGGCCCTCGATGTGCGAGACGCTGATGTGATCCGCTGTGTGTGTCTCAGCGAGATCGCCGGGTTCTTCGGCGATCTCGTAAATGACTGAGAAGCATGCCTCGGCCGGGAGAACGGCGGGACGCTCGGGTGACGTCCCGTTGACGTCTGATGGCCGGAGATCCTCGTGGCCGGACTGCAGCAGACGCTCACACTGCTGGTTGATCAGACGCATCACGTCCCATGCACTGCTGCTGCTGCTTTGCTCAGACTCCACAGAGTCTTTACAGTCGGAGAGGACGAGCGACCCGGTGTCTGGTTTCTCTACATGTGACGCTATCGCCGTCCGCTGGAGGAGAGAGTTTGGTGGCCTCCTGAAGCAGGAGGAGGATGGTGGACTGGGTCACCTGATGGTGCTGCACATCTTCAGAAGAGCTCATGTTCTCTCATCGGTTTACTGCAACAGAGACGAACATTCTAAATCCATCCAAATACGGAACACATGTAATGTGCATCATCATACAGTGCCGGGGAAGTTACTTTTAAAAGTATCGCGTCACTGTCTGAAAAAGTAACTGATTGTGTTACTTCTGCGTTACTTTTCAAATCTGGGCCTGGCTTGCTTGTTTGTTTTTAACATAAAAACTTTTGGTAAATGTAAAACACGTTTCACACCAAAAAGTGAAATGAATACGCCTGAGCTTTAACTCCGTAGCAGAGAACGTTAAACACTCGTCAGCTGTAAAGAAACAAATATTAGTATTTTTTGCTACACATAATTATAATAATCGGTGTTATTCAATTGTTGGAGATTTACGCCATATTCTGAGTTTGCATTTTACTGTGCTTTATTAATTTGGAGGAATAGGCTACTGCATCTGTTTTTGTAATATCAGTTTTACTAATTAAACAGCAATGCTTTACTAGTTACTTAAAAAAAAGTAATTAATTAATTAACTGGCTTACTTGTAATGTGTTCCCTGACACTGCATCCACAGCTGTGTTTTAATGTTTCTGAAAGAAGTCTTTTATGTTCACCAGAGCTGCATTTATTCGATCAAAATACTGTAAAAATATTATGATTTAAAACAGCTGTTTTCTATGCGTTATGCTGTAATTTATTTCTGTGATCAAAGCTGTATTTTCAGCATCATTATTCCAGTGTCACATGATCTTCAGAAATCATAATAATATGAAACAATAATATGAAAAATTTCTGATTATTACCAATGTTGTAAACAGTTAGGCTGCACAGTATTTTGTGGAAACTGATACATTTTATTTGTCAGAAATAGAAAGTACATTTTTTAATATAAATTATTTTGTAACATTATAAATGTCTTGACTGTCACTTTTTGCTGAATAAAAGTAGTACTTAGTAAATAAATAAACACTGAGGTCAATATTTTTCAGTTTTTGAAAACTGAAAACGCATCTCACATTCATAAACCCCAAACATACAATGATATAAAGAGAATTAAACAGAATTATTGATAATGTGGTTTGGATATGACATCAAAAGTAGCCTGTTTTGAATAACGTTTATATTATCTGAACCGACGGTAAACAAACCAAACAAACATTAAAGTCATTCAGAGTTCAGTTCTGCTGTATAATATTTCAAACGCCGCTCATAAGCGTCATAATAACTCACAATGTAACAGATCGCAGGATTTCCCCTCAGCAGCCGCTACAGTGTAACAGTAAATCTCCCGCGCTTGGCACGCGCAGGCACCACAGCAGCAGCACGCGCTCTTGCTCCTCAAGCATCAGCTGCAGTATGACCTGAGGAGGAGGATGATGATGATGATGAATACACTCACCGCTGTGACTCGCAGCAATCCTCCACAGGTGAGAGCGACTGTCACGTGACCTGACGAGCAGGTGTCCCGGATCTCACCTGTGCTCAGGGACGGACTGGGAGTAAAAAAACGGCCCTGGATTTTCTCCAAATAGGCCCACCACAACTACAATACAAACAGTTGCTATATCTCACAATATTACAGCAATCCTGTCGCATTTATGGCAAATAACATCACAAAATAGTCACAAAACAATATAAACCATTTTAGAAATCCTAATGATTTTCATTACAAATACCAGTACAAAATATCAACCATTAAAACAATTAAATAACGGTTTCCTGGAGTGTGTTTTGGGACATATTACGTTATGATTTCGTGTTATTGTTTTTGTATTAAACAACCAATTAGCAGTAGAGACCAACATGCACCATTAGAGTTTCCATTAAAACAATACAATTATTATCATCAGTAAAACCATTACAGAGCATGAGCTGGTTTAATTTTTCTATTTTTCAGCATAGGATTTAAATAAGATGGTTAGAAATTTTAAGATGGTTAGAAAACATCTCTATTTTGAATAAATACTGTTATTTCTTTTACATTTTATTTATCAATGAACCCCAAAAAAGTAACAAAGGTTACAATAATAATAATAATAATAATAAAAAAAGCAGCACAACTGTTTCCAACATTGATAATAAATCATCATATTAGAATGATTTCTGAAGGACCATGCATTGAAGAATGGAGTTATGATGCAGAAAATACAGCTTTGAATCACACAAATAAATTATATTTGATTAAAATAATATAAACGAATATTAAAATAGAAAAAAATGAAATTGTAATAATATTTCACAATATTAGGCTACAGTTGTTTCAGTATTTTTCTCGTCGGTCCATGTCATGTTCAACCGATTTATGAATAAGAACGGAAAATAACCGCTCTACTTCACATATTTTTCCAATGAAATTTGAACATATTGTGCCAGATCATTATTGGTTGGTGTATTATTATTATTACTTCATGACTAATAGGCATTGATGAATTTAGTAATATTTTTACATTTGTAATATATGGATTTTTTAAATATAAATGATCATTGATGAATTTTTAAAAATATATTATTTGGTTTGTTTTTTCCTTCCGTTGACCCAAAGGCACCCAATGAAAGTTTCCGAACAGACTGTGAAATACAGACTGTGGAGTGACTAAAACTGTAATTCATTGACTGGCCACTAGAGGCTGGCTCCAAAGGGAGCCCCCAACTTTACAGCAGAAAAAAACATGTTTACAGTCTGGTGCAAAAAGTGGTTTTGGTCTATATCGCTAATTTTGCCCTTCGTGATAACTGTGAGGGGTGAATTTTATTACAACTCATCCTTTTAAATTATATTAAGCCTTAAAGTGCTGCATAATTAAGGGCGTGGCCACTTGAGTGACAGGTGGATTGCCGCTGCCTCGCGTTAGGTGGGCGTGGTTTCAACAACCAGCTCCACCCACCTCCCGCCCACTTTCGATTATCCGGGCGTGACGCGCTGCCAAGATGGCAACGACCGGCTCCGCCCACTTTGAGCTCCTCTTCAGAAACCGACGGGTGACGTCACATCCATTTTTTTTACAGTCTATGAGCAAAACGCATGCAAACATAGCAAAGCAAAGTGACAGATCTTAAAATAAACAGGAATTTTCAGACTTTTGAGCGATTATTTAGTTTTTGTACAAATTGTCATATTGATTTGAATTCAAATGCATTGTTTTATTGACCACAATATCATTGATATTTGTCCGAGAGGGTCACTTTTAATCATTTTGAAAAAGGGCAGGGGCTCGAGCCCCCAAATGCCCCCCCACCCCCACGTGCCTGTTCGGCTGTTCTGCGTCATCGAACCCGGTTCCAGTGAAGCGGCTCGACCGGTTACATCCTAATCACTAATGATGACACACCCTTTCACACATCAGAATCAAGCTTGACTTTTTATTACTGAACAAACTTAACAGATTTGTGTTTTTTTTACAGACAGCTGAATAATGTGTGCACACAGTGACTTGAGTAGAGAAAGGAGAAATGTGCATTTGACAGGTTTGTGTGTTTATTAACAGCGGCTATCTTACTGTAAAACACATTAGAAGCTGTATATGCTGGACCTGACAGAGGCTTTCAGACGATGACGTGCCTCATTACTCTCTCTGCGGCGTCAATAACTCATGTGTTTTCCTCTAGAGTCTGAACATGCTAACATTCATAAAAGCCTCAAATTACTTGTACTGTGGAATGTTTCTGGTGGATCTCATGAAACAAGTCCAGCTCATATTTCACCACAAACACAACGAAGAAAGAAGAAAATGAAGCCCATTTTGCATCATTCATATCTTTAATTTTTCCATTCATCGATAAGATATCGTACTACAGGAATATTTTGCTGCGGTACAGCAAGTCATTGAGGATAACAGGAATTACAAAACTGAGTGAATTGTGAAACGATGAGCATTGTCTTAAAAAAACAACGATGGGCTTCATTTTATTCATACAGAAGAAAACGCAGAGAGAAATTGGATGGTGATGTTTCCAGTATATAGCATCTCTAATGCTGTGGTTCTATGAAGGATGATGAAGCGCCACGCCGGAGTCCTTCTCTTGGAAATACCTGCACCAAGATGTTCGATCAGCCTTTAACCAGAGGCTTGTCTAGCAGCGGTTTCCCACAGTGCTTTGCCATTCCTCCGTTCGCTGCTCAGTGAGGTTTGGGCACGTGACCGTCCACGTAGAAGTTCCTGGTGACCTTGGGCAGCGTCAGCTCCATGCCGTCCATCTCCGGAGTCAGGATGATCTGACAGCCGAGACGAGAGTTCACCTGCAGCATCGGAGCCATGTCCAGCATATCGTCCTCCCTGCACACACGCACACACACACACACACACGCACACACACGCACGCACACACGCACACACGTTTATGCAACTGGCCCCTGGTTGTTCCAGTAAGTTTTGTATAGTATTTTTTTTTATCTTTATTTCAAAAACTATGTCTAAACAGGGTATTATTTAATGTATTTGAGGTCTGAGATGTGGGAACGTTGAAGAGAGAGAGAGAGAGAGAGAACATTTTGCATTTTGGGTCAGCATTGCTGTCTAATCAGCCAATATTGTCTTAATAAATAGCCTGCATAGCACTTCATATTTTATAAGATGCAGAAATATTCTTACTCTTCCTCTGGCTCGGGGAGCTTCTCATAGTGTTCACTGCTGACATACACGTGACAGGTGGAGCAGGCCAGAGACGCTTCACAGGCACCTGAGAAAAGAGACGAGCTGATGAAGACGAGCCTCAAACAAGTCAAGTCAAGTCAAGTCACCTTTATTTATATAGCGCCTTTAACAATACAAATTGTAACAAAGCACAGAGATGTAGACGAGTCTCAAACACACACAGACGCAGACGAGTCTCAAACACAGAGATGCAGACGAGTCTCAAACACACAGAGATGCAGACGAGTCTCAAACACACAGAGATGCAGACGAGTCTCAAACACACAGAGATGAAGGCAGTCTCAAACACAGAGATGACGAGTCTCAAACACAGAGAGATGAAGACGAGTCTCAAACACACAGAGATGCAGACGAGTCTCAAACACACAGAGATGCAGACGAGTCTCAAACACAGAGATGCAGACGAGTCTCAAACACACAGAGATGCAGACGAGTCTCAAACACACAGAGATGAAGACGAGTCTCAAACACACAGAGATGAAGACGAGCCTCAAACACACAGAGATGCAGACGAGTCTCAAACACACAGAGATGCAGACGAGTCTCAAACACACAGAGATGCAGACGAGTCTCAAACACACAGAGATGCAGACGAGTCTCAAATACACAGAGATGAAGACGAGTCTCAAACACACAGAGATGAAGACGAGTCTCAAACACACAGAGATGCAGACGAGTCTCAAACACACAGAGATGCAGACGAGTCTCAAACACAGAGAGATGAAGACGAGTCTCAAACACACAGAGATGAAGACGAGTCTCAAACACACAGAGATGAAGACGAGTCTCAAATACACAGAGATGAAGACGAGTCTCAAACACACAGAGATGAAGACGAGTCTCAAACACACACAGATGAAGACGAGTCTCAAACACACAGAGACGAAGACGAGTCTCAAACACACACAGACGAAGACGAGGCTCAAACACACACAGATGAAGACGAGGCTCAAACACACACAGAAGAAGACGAGTCTCAAACACACAGAGATGCAGACGAGTCTCAAACACAGAGATGCAGACGAGTCTCTAACACACAGAGATGAAGACGAGTCTCAAACACACAGAGATGCAGACGAGTCTCAAACACACAGAGATGCAGACGAGTCTCAAACACACAGAGATGCAGACGAGTCTCAAACACACAGAGATGCAGACGAGTCTCAAACACACAGATGAAGACGAGTCTCAAACACACAGAGATGCAGACGAGTCTCAAACACACAGAGATGCAGACGAGTCTCAAACACACAGAGATGCAGATGAGTCTCAAACACACAGAGATGCAGACGAGCCTCAAACACACAGAGATGAAGACGAGTCTCAAACACACAGAGATGCAGACGAGTCTCAAACACACAGAGATGCAGACGAGTCTCAAACACACAGAGATGCAGACGAGTCTCAAACACAGATGAAGGAGTCTCAAACACACAGAGATGCAGGACGAGTCTCAAACACACAGATGCGAAGATGAGTCTCAAACACACAGAGGCGAGGCAGTCTCTAACACACAGAGATGAAGGCAGGTCTCAAACACACAGAGATGAAGACGAGTCTCAAACACAGAGATGCAGACGAGTCTCAAACACACAGAGATGCAGACGAGTCTCAAACACACAGAGATGCGGATGAGTCTCAAACACACAGAGATGAAGGCAGTCTCAAACACACAGAGATGAAGGCAGTCTCAAACACACAGAGATGAAGGAGTCTCTAACACACAGAGATGAAGACGAGTCTCAAACACACACAGATGAAGACGAGTCTCAAACACACAGAGATGCAGACGAGTCTCAAACACACAGAGATGCAGACGAGTCTCAAACACACAGAGATGCAGACGAGTCTCAAACACAGATGAAGACGAGTCTCAAACACACAGAGATGCAGACGAGTCTCAAACACACAGAGATGCAGACGAGTCTCAAACACACAGAGATGCAGATGAGTCTCAAACACACAGAGATGCAGACGAGCCTCAAACACACAGAGATGAAGACGAGTCTCAAACACACAGAGATGCAGACGAGTCTCAAACACACAGAGATGCAGACGAGTCTCAAACACACAGAGATGCAGACGAGTCTCAAACACAGATGAAGACGAGTCTCAAACACACAGAGATGCAGACGAGTCTCAAACACACACAGACGAAGATGAGTCTCAAACACACAGAGACGAAGACGAGTCTCTAACACACAGAGATGAAGACGAGTCTCAAACACACAGAGATGAAGACGAGTCTCAAACACACAGAGATGCAGACGAGTCTCAAACACACAGAGATGCAGACGAGTCTCAAACACACAGAGATGCGGATGAGTCTCAAACACACAGAGATGAAGACGAGTCTCAAACACACAGAGATGAAGACGAGTCTCAAACACACAGAGATGAAGACGAGTCTCTAACACACAGAGATGAAGACGGTCTCAAACACAGAGATGAAGACGAGTCTCAAACACACAGAGATGAAGACGAGCCTCAAACACACAGAGATGCAGACGAGTCTCAAACACACAGAGATGAACGAGTCTCAAACACACAGAGATGCAGGAGTCTCAAACACACAGAGATGCAGACGAAGTCTCAAACACACAGAGATGAAGACGAGTCTCAAACACACAGAGATGAAGACGAGTCTCAAACACACAGAGATGAAGACGAGTCTCAAATACACAGAGATGCAGAGGCGAGTCTCAAACACACAGAGATGAAGGCGAGTCTCAAACACACACAGAGATGCAGGACGAGTCTCAAACACAGAGATGAAGACGAGTCTCAAACACACAGAGAGATGCAGACGAGGTCTCAAACACACACAGATGAAGGACGAGGTCTCAAACACACAGAGATGAAGACGAGTCTCAAACACACAGAGATGCAGACGAGTCTCAAACACAGAGATGCAGGACGAGTCTCAACACACAGAGATGAAGGCGAGTCTCAAACACACAGAGATGCAGACGAGTCTCAAACACACAGAGATGCAGACGAAGTCTCAAACACACAGAGATGCAGACGAGTCTCAAACACACAGAGATGCAGACGAGTCTCAAACACAGATGAAGACGAGTCTCAAACACACAGAGATGCAGGCAGTCTCAAACACACAGAGATGCAGACGAGTCTCAAACACACAGAGATGCAGATGAGTCTCAAACACACAGAGATGCAGACGAGTCTCAAACACACAGAGATGAAGGCAGTCTCAAACACACAGAGATGCAGACGAGTCTCAAACACACAGAGATGCAGACGAGTCTCAAACACACAGAGATGAAGACGAGTCTCAAACACACAGAGATGAAGACGAGTCTCAAACACAGAGATGCAGGACGAGTCTCAAACACACAGAGATGAAGACGAGTCTCAAACACACAGAGATGAAGGCGAGTCTCAAAACACACAGAGATGCAGGCGAGTCTCAAACACACAGAGAAGGCGAGTCTCAAACACACAGAGATGAAGGCAGAGTCTCAAACACACAGAGATGAAGACGAGTCTCAAACACACAGAGATGAAGACGAGTCTCAAACACAGAGAGATGAAGACGAGTCTCAAACACACAGATATGAAGACGAGTCTCAAACACACAGAGATGAAGACGAGTCTCAAACACACAGAGATGAAGACGAGTCTCAAACACACAGAGATGAAGACGAGTCTCAAACACACAGAGATGAAGACGAGTCTCAAACACACAGAGATGAAGACGAGTCTCAAACACACAGAGATGAAGACGAGTCTCAAACACACAGAGATGCAGGACGAGTCTCAAACACACAGAGATGCAGGCGAGTCTCAAACACACAGAGATGAAGACGAGTCTCAAACACACAGAGAGATGAAGACGAGTCTCAAACACAGAGAGATGAAGGCAGTCTCAAACACACAGAGATGCAGACGAGTCTCAAACACACAGAGATGCAGACGAGTCTCAAACACACAGAGATGCAGACGAGTCTCAAACACACAGAGATGAAGACGAGTCTCAAACACACAGAGATGAAGGCGAGTCTCAAACACACAGAGATGAAGGCAGTCTCAAACACACAGAGATGAAGACGAGTCTCAAACACACAGAGATGAAGACGAGCCTCAAACACACAGAGATGAAGACGAGTCTCAAACACACAGAGATGCAGGAGTCTCAAACACAGAGATGAAGACGAGTCTCAAACACACAGAGATGCAGACGAGCCTCAAACACACAGAGATGCAGGACGAGTCTCAAACACACAGAGATGCAGACGAGTCTCAAACACACAGAGATGAAGGCAGTCTCAAACACACAGAGATGCAGGCGAGTCTCAAACACAGAGATGCAGACGAGCCTCAAACACACAGAGATGCAGACGAGTCTCAAACACACAGAGATGCAGACGAGTCTCAAACACACAGATATGAAGACGAGTCTCAAACACACAGAGATGAAGACGAGTCTCAAACACACAGATATGAAGACGAGTCTCAAACACACAGAGATGCAGACGAGTCTCAAACACACAGAGATGAAGACGAGTCTCAAACACACAGAGATGCAGGCAGTCTCAAACACACAGAGATGAAGACGAGTCTCAAACACACAGAGATGAAGACGAGTCTCAAACACACAGAGATGCAGACGAGTCTCAAACACAGAGATGAAGACGAGTCTCAAACACACAGAGATGCAGACGAGTCTCAAACACACAGAGATGAAGACGAGTCTCAAACACAGAGATGCAGACGAGTCTCAAACACACAGAGATGAAGACGAGTCTCAAACACACAGAGATGAAGACGAGTCTCAAACACAGAGATGCAGACGAGTCTCAAACACACAGAGATGAAGACGAGTCTCAAACACACAGAGATGCAGACGAGTCTCAAACACAGAGATGAAGACGAGTCTCAAACACACAGAGATGAAGACGAGTCTCAAACACACAGAGATGAAGACGAGTCTCAAACACACAGAGATGCAGACGAGTCTCAAACACACAGAGATGCAGACGAGTCTCAAACACACAGAGATGAAGACGAGTCTCAAACACACAGAGATGAAGACGAGTCTCAAACACACAGAGATGAAGACGAGTCTCAAACACACAGAGATGCAGACGAGTCTCAAACACAGAGATGAAGACGAGTCTCAAACACACAGAGATGCAGACGAGTCTCAAACACACAGACGAAGACGAGTCTCAAACACACAGAGATGAAGACGAGTCTCAAACACACAGAGATGAAGACGAGTCTCTAACACACAGAGATGAAGACGAGTCTCAAACACAGAGAGATGAAGACGAGTCTCAAACACACAGAGATGAAGACGAGTCTCAAACACACAGAGATGAAGACGAGTCTCAAACACACAGAGATGAAGACGAGTCTCAAACACACAGAGATGAAGACGAGTCTCAAACACACAGAGATGAAGACGAGTCTCAAACACAGAGAGATGAAGACGAGTCTCAAACACACACAGATGAAGACGAGTCTCAAACACACAGAGATGCAGACGAGTCTCAAACACACAGAGATGCAGACGAGTCTCAAACACACAGAGATGAAGACGAGTCTCAAACACAGAGAGATGAAGACGAGTCTCAAACACACAGAGATGCAGACGAGTCTCAAACACACAGAGATGCAGACGAGTCTCAAACACACAGAGATGCAGACGAGTCTCAAACACACAGAGATGCAGGACGAGTCTCAAACACACAGAGATGAAGACGAGTCTCAAACACACAGAGATGAAGACGAGTCTCAAACACACAGAGATGAAGACGAGTCTCAAACACACAGAGATGAAGACGAGTCTCAAACACACAGAGATGAAGACGAGTCTCAAACACACAGAGATGCAGACGAGTCTCAAACACACAGAGATGCAGACGAGTCTCAAACACAGAGATGCAGACGAGTCTCTAACACACAGAGATGAAGACGAGTCTCAAACACACAGAGATGAAGACGAGTCTCAAACACAGAGATGAAGACGAGTCTCAAACACACAGAGATGAAGACGAGTCTCAAACACACAGAGATGAAGACGAGCCTCAAACACACAGAGATGCAGACGAGTCTCAAACACAGAGATGCAGACGAGTCTCAAACACACAGAGATGAAGACGAGTCTCAAACACACAGAGATGCAGACGAGTCTCAAACACACAGATGAAGACGAGTCTCAAACACACAGAGATGAAGACGAGTCTCTAACACACAGAGATGAAGACGAGTCTCAAACACACAGAGATGAAGACGAGTCTCAAACACAGAGATGAAGACGAGTCTCAAACACACAGAGATGAAGACGAGTCTCAAACACACAGAGATGAAGACGAGCCTCAAACACACAGAGATGCAGACGAGTCTCAAACACACAGAGATGCAGACGAAGTCTCAAACACACAGGCAGACGAGTCTCAAACACACAGAGATGAAGACGAGTCTCAAACACACAGAGATGCAGGACGAGCCTCAACACACAGAGATGAAGACGAGTCTCAAACACACAGAGATGCAGACGAGTCTCAAACACACAGAGATGCAGGCGAAGTCTCAAACACACAGAGATGAAGACGAGTCTCAAACACACAGATGAAGACGAGTCTCAAACACACAGAGATGAAGGAGTCTCAAACACACAGAGATGAAGACGAGTCTCAAACACACAGATATGAAGGCAGTCTCAAACACACAGAGATGCAGACGAGTCTCAAACACAGAGATGAAGACGAGTCTCAAACACACAGAGATGAAGACGAGTCTCAAACACACAGAGATGCAGACGAGTCTCAAACACACAGAGATGAAGACGAGTCTCAAACACAGAGATGCAGACGGTCTCAAACACACAGAGATGCAGGACGGTCTCAAACACACAGAGATGCAGACGAGTCTCAAACACAGAGATGCAGACGAGTCTCAAACACACAGAGATGCAGGAGTCTCAAACACACAGAGATGAAGGCGAGTCTCAAACACACAGAGATGCAGGCAGTCTCAAACACACAGAGATGAAGACGAGTCTCAAACACACAGAGATGAAGACGAGTCTCAAACACAGAGATGCAGACGAGTCTCAAACACACAGAGATGCAGACGAGTCTCAAACACACAGAGAGATGCAGACGTCTCAAACACAGAGATGCAGGACAGTCTCAAACACACAGAGATGCAGACGAGTCTCAAACACACAGAGATGAAGACGAGTCTCAAACACACAGAGATGAAGACGAGTCTCAAACACACAGAGATGCAGACGAGTCTCAAACACACAGAGATGAAGACGAGTCTCAAACACACAGAGATGAAGACGAGTCTCAAACACACAGAGATGCAGACGAGTCTCAAACACACAGAGATGCACGAGAAGTCTCAAACACACAGAGATGAAGACGAGTCTCAAACACAGAGATGAAGACGGCGAGTCTCAAACACACAGAGATGCAGAGTCTCAAACACACAGAGATGAAGACGAGTCTCAAACACACAGAGATGAAGACAGTCTCAAAACACACAGAGATGAAGACGGTCTCAAACACACAGAGATGAAGGCCGTCTCAAACACACAGAGATGAAGTGTGTGTGCTGTGTGTGAGTAAGGGAGAGATCATTAAATGGATAGATTAAATTTAAAGGGACAGTTCACCCAAAAATGTAAATTCTGTCATCCTCAAGTAGTTCTGAATTTAAATTTTTGAGTGTACTGTCCCTTTAAGATAAGTGATTCAAACTTATTTACATGATTCAAGAAATACAATCATAACGATCCCACAATAAGTGGTATCCTTCAATGTTCTGGAATTCAAGTTTGTATGTTTATTTTTGTTAAGAAGTGATTATTGAATGTATGTTAGTATGTCATTTTCTTCCTTAGTGTATTCTATTTTAATAGTGATATGGACCAAAGGGTCTGAAATAGAGAATTAATAATAATAATAATAATTAAGCTAACACTGAATGATTTCCATATATTTTAGACACAAAATTGTCAATATCAACAGTTTTTTCTCCGGCTGTATGGTTTTTGAATGATTCTGCGATTCTTAAAGGGATAGTTCACCCAAAAATGACCCGTAAGACTTTAAATTACTATTAACACATGATATCACATGGATTATTTTAACGATGTCCTTACTACGTTTCCGAGCCTTGGTGGCGTTAGGATCCTTGCCGTCTATGGAGCGAGAGAGCTCTCGGATTTCATCAAAAATATCTTCATTTGTGTTTCGAAGATAATGACATGAGGGTGAGTAATTAATGACAGAATTAAAATTTTTGGGTGCACTGTCCCTTTAACGAATCACCCAAGTGAATGATTCAGTGAGTCACTAATAAAGAATAATTTGTTCTTTGAATTAATAAATGCATTTTTAAGTATAAATTGGAAGTATAATTCCATTATATAACGTGCAACATTTTATATTTCTATATTTAATATGTTTTGTATTTAATACATTAATGTTATAGCATTATTAATGCATAAACGGTGTGTGTAAATACATAGAAAAGCCACTTCAGATGCAGCTTCTGTGCCTCTTCTGCCGTGCGAATTTTTTTTTTTCTGATTTTAAGAGATTGTATCAGTCGTGTTATGTTTAATTATTCTAATTGCATTTATGAATACATTTTACATTTAAATTAAGGGGGACACATACATTTAAGAAACTATAAAAGTTGCCATTATACACAGAGTGTGAAGTTTGTGTGAACTCACGCTCGCTCGTCCTCCTCCGGTGAACTGCTGTCTTCACTCTGACACACACCTGACACACACAAACAGAGTCACGGTTACACACACACCTGTTACCAGGCCGCTGATAACCCTTCAGAGTGTGTGTGTGTGAGAGAGAGAGAGAGAGAGAGAGAGAGAGAGACTGTGTGTGTGTGTGTGTGTGAGAGAGAGAGAGAAAGAGAGAGACAGTGTGTGTGTGTGTGAGAGAGAGAGAGAGAGTGTGATGTGAGAGAGAGAGAGAGAGAGGTGTGTGTGTGAGAGAGAGAGTGTGTGAGAGAGAGAGAGAGAGAGATAGAGATAGAGAGAGAGAGAGAGAGAGAGATTTGTAGCTATATCTAGCCATGTGTTTATATAATATTACCTTTTTATTTAGTTTCATTGTTACTATTATTTTCTCTAGGCTTTTCTAAATGTTCAGATATTGTAAATCATTTTCTATGTTGTCTTAATGCTTTGGCAATACAAAATGTATGTTTTTGTCATGCCAATAAAGCTTTCTGAATTGAATTGAAATGAGTGTGTGTGTGTGAGAGAGAGAGAGAGAGAGAGAAAGAGTGTGTGTGTGAGAGAGAGAGAGAGAGTGTGTGAGAGAGAGAGAGAGAGAGAGAAAGAGTGTGTGTGTGTGTGAGAGAGAGTGTGTGTGTGTGTGTGAGAGAGAGAGAGAGAGAGAGAGTGTGTGTGTGAGAGAGAGAGAGAGAGAGAGAGAGAGAGAGAAAGAGTGTGTGTGTGAGAGAGAGAGAAAGAGTGTGTGTGTGTGTGAGAGAGAGTGTGTGTGTGTGTGAGAGAGAGAGAGAGAGAGAGAGAGAGTGTGTGTGTGAGAGAGAGAGAGAGTGTGTGCGTGTGAGAGTGAGTGAGTGAGTGAGAGTGAGTGTGAGTGAGTGTGAGTGAGAGAGAGAGAGTGTGTGTGTGTGTGTGTCTGTGTGTGTGTGTGTGTGTGTGTGTGTGTGTGTGTGTGTGTGAGAGTGAGTGTGAGTGAGAGAGAGAGTGTGTGTGTGTGTGTGTGTGTGTGAGAGTGTGTGTGAGAGTGTGTGTGAGAGTGTGTATCTGGATAGCTATCAATTGAGCGTTTACAAGCATTTTTAACCTCTCACTACAACTAGCTGTTGTTCCTACCTGTCTGAAGTCGACAACCATCATCCCTGTGCCCAAAAGAAATGCAGTGGAATGCTTTAATGACTTTCGTCCAATTGCTCTGACCCTGTTATCACAAAGTGCTTTGAGAGACTCATATTTTCACACATCAAAGCTAATATACCTAAGGATCTGGATAGCTATCAATCGTGCGAATAGATCTACTGATGATGCGGTCTCAATTGCACTTCACACGGCCTTGACACACCTAGAGCAGCCGAACACTTATGTGAGAATGCTGTTTATTGATTTTAGTTCCGCTTTTAATACTGTCAAACCCCACAAACTTGTGTGTACATTGAGTGATTTGGGAATTGATGCATCACTCTGTGCATGGATTATGGACTTTTTAACTAATAGGCTCCAGAATGTTAAAATAGGCGATTGCACTTCAACTATTATCATGAATACAGGTATGCCACAGGGGTGTGTCTAAGCCCTGTCTTATTTACCCTCTTCACTCAAGATTGATTCATCCTTCTACTATAGTAAAGTTTGCTGATGATACCACCATTGTGAGAAAATGAAGAAACGGCCTACAGAGAGGAGGTGCAACATATTGTCCAGTGGTGTGAGTACCATAATCTGGTACTGAATACAAAAAACAAAAGAGATCATTGTAGACTTCAGGAGGTCTACCCACTCTCCTCTGCACATTAATGGAGAGGGTAAATGACATCAGGTTCCTGGGAGTCTACATGACAAAAGATCTCACTTAGTCCATTAACACCTCACATCTGACAAAGAAAGCACAACAAAGACTGTTTTCCTCAGAAAAATGAAGCAGGCTAGGCTGTCCACACAGCTCGTAGTGAATTTCTATCATAGAGAGTGCACTGGCCTATGGGATTATTGTTTGGTATGCAAGTTGCACTGGGGAAATCGTAGAGAACTGTGTCGTGTGGTCGCACAACGGATAATAGGCACAGCTCCCGGGCCTGGACACTGTGTGTGTTAGTCGATCACGCACTAAGGCCAGCAGCATTATTGTGGATCACACACACTCAGGATACAGAATTACTGTCTGGGAAGAGGTACAGGTACCTATTACCACTTATATTCCACCACAATAATTATGGACAACCTTAATAGTTATTAAGGATGGAGAAAGGATATGCAATAATGTGCAATGTTTTTATGTTACTTAAGGAGTATGTTTTAATCATGTGTTTAATGTGTATTGTCATGAGAGCCGCCACTTTAAATTTCGTTGTATTCTGACAATGATAAAATAAAGTAAGTCTAAGTGTGTGTGTGTGTGTGTGTGTGTGTGTGTGTGTGTGTGTGAAGGACGCACCGGTGCTGGTCTGCAGGCGTCGGTTCGGAGCGGTAAACCCGTCGGTGGCTCCTGTACACATGTTGAGTCGGTAGAGCGGACAGATGCTGCAGTCCGGCGAAACTCGGACAAACCGCTGCGTCAAACTCACGGCCGACCGGACCGCCGCGGACGCCGCCATGACACTGTTTTGATCACGTGACCTGCGCTGGCCAATAGCAGCTGAGACGTGATGACGACACTACAGAAGCCTCAAAGATTCAAAATCACGAGGTTATATTGTTACATCACAGTGATTATGTGT
>CM050419.1:16099577-16117077 GCA_027564155.1 Gymnocypris eckloni scoliostomus
TGTCTGTCTGTGTGTGTTTCTCTGTGTCTGTCTGTGTGTGTGTGTGTGTGTGTGTGTGTGTGTGTGTGTGTGTGTGTGTGTGTGTGTGTGTGCACTTGGATGGGCACAGGACACTGTACTTCGCCACACGTCACATCACTTAATTTGAGGCTAAACATAAGGCTGACTTACACAATGTTGTAAAAGTAAATGAGAAGCCGTGGTTTTCTTCAGTATGATCTGCTTAAGTGACTCTGTACTCTGTGGCTTCATCATCTGTGCACTATCTCTATGAATCGTCATCATTGTTCTCATCGGTTGGGGGGCATGTAGGCGATCACATGCATTTCTCACCCGTGGGAAAATGATTTACAGTTGCCAGATATCTATTACAAAAAAACACCTGAACGTGCCAAAATCAATCAATCAAATGCTCAAAAAGTAAGACAGGCATGTATAGTGTTTGGTAATATTCTATACATAACATTTGTATCTTTTGCTAAGGTTTATGAACATATTCCTCCACACAAAGTAGACTTTATCTGGCAACGTGCAGTTGAACACAACCTCAGAGAATGGATGTCATCTAAACCTGAGGTAGTGAATTCAGTTGAGAGGTTTGCTGGTGTTATGATGATGATGATGATGAGGGAGTTTAGCGTGTTTATGACGTCAGATGCTGGATGTCGACTTTGCCATCGAGTGGAAAGTGAGCGATCTTTCTGAGAAGAGCAGGCTAGGACAGTTACACAGAACCTGAGGCTTTCAGAAACACAGCAAGCTTGTCATGCAGCATCATCTCCTCGTTCTGATGAAGCTGAATCACTGAGATCATAATCATAAAAACATCCAGACACAACAGCTGCTTGACTTCATGACTCAGTGCGTGTTTGCAGCTTCTGTCGCATGTAATGTTGTTCTGTGTTTTATTAAGGAGAGCATCTGATCTTTGCTTTACAATCAGCTCTGTTCATAAAAAGCGTTTAACACAGTGCATCAGATTGGTTCAAACTGGCTGATGTTCCAATGAACTACTGTTTACAGTGAAAATTAAGTAACGCTGCAAAAACAATATGAGTTTAATGACGTTCCTAAATGTAAGTTAGGGAGGAGCGAGCCCATCTAATCGTTCAATCAACAGCCAGAGTATATAAACAGCTGTTTACCTCTCTCTAGTCCCAGCTGTTTCAGCATCCCTCCACCTCCCCAATCTCCACCTTCTTCTTGGGTACCTTGCCCTCCGTAATCACCTTATATCATGTCCCTGGGGGGGTATATATCAGAGCTCGAGCCGAAGCTGCTTCATCGAGCCCCTCATCAGCGGACAGCAAGCCAAACAAGTTTACTCTATTTCCTAATGATTATATGGGCAAACAAACTCGTTAATGAATATATAAACAGCAGTGTGTGTGTGTGTGTGTGTGTGTGTGTGTGTGTGTGTGTGTGTGTGTGTGTGTGTGTGTGTGTGTGTGTGTGTGTGTGTGTGTGTGTGTGTGTGTGTGTGTGTGTGTGTGTGTGTGTGTGTGTGTGTGTGTGTGTGTGTGTGTGTGTGTGTGTGTGTGTGTGTGTGTGTGTGTGTGTGTGTGTGTAGTGTGTGTGTGTGTGTGTGTGCGTGTGCGTGTGCGTGCAGCTGTGTGTGTGTGTGTGTGTGTGTCATGTCAAGTCGCCTTTATTTATATAGTGCTTTTAACAAAACAAATTGTAACAAAGCAACTGCACAATATCAAAATAGGAAAATACAATACAAACAAATACAAATTAAGATCAGATGAGCTTTATTTGTCACATACACAATTATACAGAGTATAATGAGGAGTGAAATGTGTTCTCTGCATTTAACCCATCCAAGTGGAGCAGCGCCCGGGGAGCAGTTGGGGGTGCGGTACCTTGCTCAAGGGTCTCACCTCAGTCGTGAACACTTCCTGCCAGAGCCGGGATTCGAACCCACAACCTTGGGACCTAGAAAACCTAGAAAAGAGAGAATCCATAGTTTCTGTTACATCATCAAGTTTTTCTGCGCTGTTGGATATGCTGAGGAATTGAGATAAATCAAATCAAATTAAATCAAATCACTTTTATTGTGACATCGCCACAGCACAAGTGCCTTGGTGAGTGAAATTCTTGAGAGCGTGCTCCAGACAGTGCAAAAAAACAACAAACAATTTACATATGGACAGTACATATTTACAGACTGTACAGAAGACAATATGCAAAATACACATACATATACTCAGTACGCTTAGTGTACTATAAAGACATACTTAATTATCAACGACACATTATACACCGTATGGGCACATCTGCATTATGTACAGTATCTATACATTATGTAGTCTATGCATAGTAATAATGTGAAGGTGCAACAGATTATACATTAACAGCAGATTGGTTGAGCAGCAGATAGATGTGCAAAGGTGCAACAGATTATTCATATGCAGTGTCGTGGATGTGCATCGTATGGTGTCCAGTGATAGCAGATAGGTTGTGATTAGTGCAGTGTGTGCGTGTAGTCCAGTTGAACGGTGTTAAAGTGCAGTGCATGGCATGTTGTGTGAGTGGGAGTGTGATGTAGGTGAGTTATTTGTGACTGTTCATTAGCCTGATAGCCTGAGGGAAAAAGCTGTCCCTCAGTCGGCTAGTGCGGGATCGGATGCTGCGGAGACGTCGCCCTGAGGGCAGCAGAGAGAGCAGTCTGTGGGACGGGTGGCTGGAGTCTTTGATAATCCTCCGGGCTTTCCTTGTACACCGCCTGGTGTAGATATCCTGGAGGAGGAAGCTCACCTCCAACAATGTGGCGGGCAGTTCGCACGACCCTTTGCAGAGCCCTGCGGTTGCCAGTGGTGCTGTTTCCATACCAGGCGGTGATGCAGCCGGTCAGGATGCTCTCCACAGTGCAGGTGTAGAAGGACCTGAGGATTCTGGGGCTCGTTCCAAACTTCCTCAGCCGTCTCAGGAAGAAGAGACGCTGATGTGCCTTCTTCAGCACTGCATCTGTGTGAGCAGACCATGTGAGATCCTCGGTGATGTGAACGCCGAGGAACTTAAAGCTGGTCACCCGCTCCACAGGTGTCTTGTCGATGGTGATGGTGTGTGTTCTCTGCTCTGTCTCCTGTAATCCACCACCAGCTCCTTGGTCTTGTCGATGTTGAGTGAGAGGTGGTTCTCCTGACACCATTTAGTCAGGGTACTCACCTCCTCTCTGTAGGCCGTCTCATCGTTGTCGGTGATCAGGCCTATCACCGCTGTCATCAGCAAATTTGACGATGACATTGAGCTGTGTGGCTGTACAGTCGTGTGTGTACAGGGAGTACAGGAGTGGGCTGAGGACGAGCCCTGCGGTGCACCAGTGTTGAGGATCAGGGAGATGATGTGTTGTTGCCCATTCTGACCACCTGACTTCTGCCTGTCAGGAAGTCAGGATCCAGCTGCACAGAGATCTGTTCAGTCCTAGAGTCTGGAGCTTCGCAACCAGTGTGGCAGGCACTATGGTGTTAAATGCTGAACTATAATCCACGAACAGCATCCTCACATAGGTGTTCTTATTTTCCAGGTGGGAGAGAGCAGTGTGCAGGGTGAAGGCAATAGCATCGTCTGTGGAACGGTTACTGCGGTATGCAAATTGTAGTGGGTCCAGTGAAGCAGGCAGCACAGAGCAGATGTAGTCTCTGACGAGCTTCTCAAAACACTTGCTGAAGATGGGGGTCAGAGCAACGGGCCTCCAGTCAGGAAGATTACTTACAAAGCAGTCTTTTGTGGTAGAAGTGATGGTTCTACCATATTTGTAAGAAGGAGTTGAATTTACAGCTTTAGCTATATGGAGTTTACACAAGACTAGATAGTGATCTGATATATCATCGCTTTGCTGCAGAACTTCAACCCCATTAACATCAATTCCATGTGACGGTATTAAATCTCAAGGTTCAAGGTTCAAGGTTCTTTTTTTCGTCACATACTCAATTATACAGGATATAATCTGTCATGAAATGTAAATCTAGAGTATGATTTCGACAATGAGTAGGTCCTGACACGTGTTGTCTAACCCTGATAGAGTTCAGAATGTCTATGAATGCTGATCCTAATGCATCTTTTTCATTATCAACATGGATATTAAAATCACCAACAATTAAGGCTTTATCTGCAGCCAGCACTAACTCTGATGTAAAATCACCAAATTCTTTAATAAAGTCTGTATGGCCTGGTGGCCTGTCTACAGTAGCCAGTACAAACATCATGGGGGATTTATCAATAATACTTGTTTCTCTAGATAATGTTATATGAAGCACCATTACTTCAAAAGAGTTATACTTAAAGCCTGTCTTCTGGGAAATACTGAGAGTATTGCTATAAATTGTAGCAACACCTCCCCCTTTGCCTTTTGGACGCGGCTCATGTTTGTAACAGTAATCTTGGGGGCAGACTCGTTTAAAATAATGTATTCATCTGGTTTTAGCCAGGTTTCTGTCAAACAGAGCACATCTAGTTTATGATCAGTGATCATATCATTTACAAAAAGTGCTTATGAAGAAAGGGACCTGATATTCAATAAGCCAAGCTTTATCATTTGTTTCTCTGTGTTATATAAATTTTTCATTTGTTGAACATTGATTAAGTTGTTACTCATAAACTGGTTTGGACGTTTTTTGTATTTTCTAGTTATTTCTATATTGTGATATCTAGGTGAAAGTGTCTCTATGTGCTGAGAATGAACTGACTTCTGTGATGTGTGTGTGAGAGTGTGTGAGTGTGTGTGAGTGAGTGTGTGTGTGCGTGTGTGTGTGTGTGTGTGTGTGTGTGTGTGTGTGTGTGTATTTGTGTTTGTGAGTGAGTGAGTGTGTGTGTGTGTGTGTGTGTGTGTGTGTGTATTTGTGTTTGTGAGTGAGTGAGTGTTTGTGTGTGTGTTGTTTTGCTTGTGTTCAGGCTGCAGGCAGACGGTGGGTTTGTTTAGTCTCATGAAGTTGAAAAGAAGCTAAGCAGACAGAGAGATGTTCAGATACTGCAGTCACACACAGACAGATAACGACGTGTGTGTGTGTGTGTGTGTGTGTGTGTGACACACGTCTCTCTGCATGTGTGACTTTCATGTTTTAGGTCTGTTAGTGCAGAGGTTTTTTACCCATGACATGAGAAGAGAAACACTTTGTGTTGGTTTAGACAGAGGTCTTCAAACGGTCCCAGAGGCCCACCACTGCACATTATATCTGTCTCTCTTCAGACACACAGTTGAGCTCTCAGTGTCTGCTAACGAGCTGAAGACTTCAATCAGGTGTGTGAGACGAGGGAGACATTCGGAGAAAATCACGTACTGTCTGAGCAGGCACTACATTTGAATCTGAACATAGGTCTGGACCATTATCGAATGCTCACTTCTGTGTCGGGGCAGTAGCTCATCCGCAGACTTTCCATCTACTGTTTTTTGAAAGCTATGAATTCAGACACACTGCTCCCTGCTGAAAAACAACAATAGAACCCTGCCCAAAACACAATAGAAAATGTAATGATTTTAATGGTTATAATTGGTTTTAATGGAAACTATAATGTGTCTACTGGTATGTGATGGATTCTATTGATGGGATGTTAAATCTTATTGGGAAAATGCCCAAAACACACTACAAAAATATTTGTAACAAAAAACAAAGCATCAGCAGGCATTGACATTTCCCAACAGCACAGCAGTAATGACTTTATACTATTAGAGATCAAACTGTAACCATGCAGCCGTCTGCTACAGTATCACATCAAATTATGCACTATAGATCCCCTGAGGAACAATTCCACTCATTCTCTACTATAGGAGAGGAAGAATTGTATAAACTTGTTAAATCAGCTAAACCAACAGTATGTATGCTAGACCCTATTCCATCTAAACTACTAAAAGAGGAGCTTCTAGAAGTCATGGATCCTCTTTTGGCTATTATTAATTTGTCATTGTCCTTAGAATATGTCCCCAAAACCTTCAAATTGGAAGTTAGTAAGTCTCTCGTTAAAGAAACACAACTTGACCTCAAAGATCTAGTTAATCACAAATCTCCCTTTTCTGTCAAAGATACTAGAAAAGGTAGCATCCTCACAATTATATTCCTTCTAGAGAAATATGATATCTGTGAGGATTTCAAGTCAGGATTTAGACCATCTCATAATACTGAGACTGCTCTCATTAGAGTGACTAATGACCTGCGCTTATCATCTGATCGTGGTTGTATCTCTCTATTAGTGCTCCTGGATCTAGTGCTGCGTTCGATTATCGATCACAACATTCTTTTGAATAGACTTGAAAACTCTGTTGGCATTAGTGGAAGTGCATTAGCATGGTTCAAATCATACTTATCTGACTGCCATCAATTCGTAGCAGTGAATGAAGAGGTATCATATCGATCACAAGTGCAGTATGGAGTACCTCAAGGCTCAGTACTTGGGCCGTTACTTTTCACACTTTAAATGTTACCCTTGGAAAATATCATCAGGAAACACGGGGTTAGCTTTCACTGTTATGCTGATGATACTGAGCTCTATGTTTCTTCACGGCCCGGTGAAACAAACCAAATTGAGAAACTTCTGGAATGCATAGTCGATATAAAAAACTGGAGGACGAGTAATATCTTACTGCTAAATTCTGAAAGAAACAGAGGTGTTAATTATCGGACCTAAAACCCCCACAAGTAATAACCTAGAACACTGTCTAACACTTGATGGCTCTGTTGATTCTTCGTCATCAGTCAGGAACATCGGTTCCATCAGTCAGGTACTAACCCTATGTTTCCTGATGATATCTCTTAATTTTTAACTTCATAATTTTTGACTTCAGGAGAGTGCACACTCAGCATGCTCCTCTGGCCATCAATGGTGCGACTGTGGAGAGAGCGAGCAGCACCAAGTTTCTGGGTGTGCACATCACAGAGGACCTCTCCTGGACCAACAACACTGCAGCACTGGCCAAGAAAGCACAGCAGCGTCTCTACTTCCTCCGCAAACTCAGAAGAGCCAGTGCCCCGGCCCCGTCATGTGCGCCTTCTACGGAGGCACCATCGAGAGCATCCTGACTAGCTGCATCACTGTGTGGTATGATGCTTGCAACGCGTCCTAACGCAAGTCACTTTAACGGATAGTGAGAGCAGCTGAGAAGATCATTGGTGTCTCTCTCCCCTCTCTCCAGGACATCTACAGCACCCGTCTCACCCGCAAAGCCCTCTGCATTGCAGGTGAAACACTCCCACCCACCCGACACACCCGGCTGCGGAGTCTCCAGGGCAGGACCAGCACACTGAAGGACAGCTTCATCCATCTGGCTGTCAGGAAGCTAAACTCCATCCCGACCTTGCCCCCCCCTCCGATCCCCCCAGCTCCCACACCCCCAGGACCTTCCACCCCCTTCCCACTTACAAACTGTGACCCACACCAGTCATTGTACTGATCACTTCCCTTATAAAACATTGACTGCCAACTACCTCTTCTGACAGTTTAATTGAAGAGTGTTCTCTGAGCTCTTTACATTTACATTTAGCAGACGCTTTTATCCAAAGCGACTTACAATTGCATTCAGGTTATACATTTTCATTCGTATGTGTGATCATGGGAATCAAACCCACAACCTTTTGCGCTGCTGACGCAATGCTCTACCACTGAGCCACATAGGACCACTTTAACTCTTTATCACTTTAACAGACTGATAAGCTCTTTTGCACTACACTCATATCACATTTGTTTATTTAACAGTTTGCACTCTAGCTGCCATGTGCCTTACGCCACTTTATCTATCGCTTTTTTTTACAATGTCCTTATTTGTATATCTGTGTGTGTGTGTGTGTGTGTGTGTCTGTGTGTCAGTGTGTGTGTGTGTGTGTGTGTGTGTGTGTGTGTGTGTGTGTGTGTGTGTCTGTGTGTGTGTGTGTGTGTGTGTGTGTGTGTGTGTGTGTGTGTGCGTCTGTGTCTGTGTGTGTGTGTCTATGTGTCGGTGTGTGTGAGTGTGTGTGTGTGTGTGTGCATGTTTATGTGGTTTTTGAGGACACAAATTTGTATAATGACATGGGTATGACATAGGTATTACAAGGAGAAGGTGATTTATGAGGACATTTTCAGTGTCCCCATAATTTAAAACACTTATAAATCATACAGAGTGAGTTTTTTTGAGGGAAAATAGAAATGCACCGTCTCCTGTGAGGGCTAAGTCTAGGTGTAGGGTAGGTGTAGGGCATATGTGTGTGTGTGTGTGTGTGTGTGTGTATGTGTGTGTGTGTATGTGTGTGTGTGTGTGTGTGTGTGTGTGTGTGTGTGTGTGTCTGTATGTGTGTGTGTGGTCAACCATGGCTGTTTAAATAAACAACTATGTGCTATATAAATAAAATCAAACTGAACTGATTCAGAAACCTGCATGCTGTTCTTCAGACTATAGCTGTGTTATTGAGAAGAAACCTGAGCAGCATCTACAGCCCAGAGAACTAAATCCTGCTCTACATTTATTCTTCTTGAATATCGTATTTCAAAGTGCACACATGTCATGTTGACTTCAACCTGCATCCATTAGTAAAAGAGACACGTCACGTGTGTTTGAATGAATGAGTTTGTATCTCAAGCCGATGTTGAGAAATGTTTAATATGGTCTGAATATGTAAAACTGTCTGATTCTGAAACAAGCAGCTCAACAAACATGTGCCAACGGCTGCAGAATGACAGGAAACAAGCTCATTGCTCCGAGTCTGACCGCAGTTTTAATGAAGCGCTGCGACCACAGCAGAGCAGAGCGGCAACTGCTTCTTCTATGACCTTTAAATATCATCTCGTTTCTTGAACAAATCCTTTGTCTAGAAGAGATTTCTTTTAATCTCAATGGGAAAAATAAAGGATTAATTAATAAATAATATGTCAGGATATATATGTGACCCTGTACCACAACATTTGTCATATTGTGTGAAATATATGTGACCCTGGAGCCGGTGTTGGGGGGGTAACGCATTACAAGTAACACGAGTTACGTAATAATATTACCTTTTTCAAGTAACTTGTAAAGTAACGCATTACTTTTTAATTTACAAGATAATATCTGAGTTATTTTGTTTTCTCCATTTATTGACTGAGTGCGCCGTGTGAACATGATCTTACTGTAGATCTAATCTAGACTAAATATGAATGTGTATTAATTCATCCCACTCACAAAAAACAGATTCAGTATTCATCAGAATTAATGAAAACAGTGAAATACAAACTCAGAATATGACACAAACCTGCAATAATTAAATATGTTAAACAACACAAATATATCTAATCTCATTTTATTAACCGATGTGTTTGCTGCTGATCTTTGATGATCAGTTCAACCATAATAATAAGAACAAATTACTTTATATAAACTAACACTTGTGCTTCGTTGTTGTTTTATTGCTGAAGAGTGTTGAACTTCTCCTGTGTTCTTCTGTACAGACGTGATTTACTCGTCCTTCAGTCTGAGGTTTATTCATTACACTTTTTGGTGTGAAAGGCTTTTATATTTGCTATAAATATAACTTATTGTATTAAAAACAAACAATCAAGCCCTGCTCATATTTAAAAAGTACATTTACATTTACATTTAGTCATTTTGCAGACGCTTTTATCCAAAGCGACTTACAATTGGGGAATACATGAAGCGATTCATCTTGAAGAGGCAAACAGACAGAGCTAGTGCTCGTAACACCACGTCTCAGGCATTGTTCAAATAAATACAAGCTAGCAAGGGAAGGAGAGAAAGATGAAGAGAAAGATGAAGATTTAGAAAAAGTGAAATTTGTTTTTTCATTTTTTATGATGAAGTCAAGTAGAGTTGAAAGAGATGAGTTTTCAGTTGTTGCTTGAAGACTGACAGTAACGTAATGCATTACTTTCCATAAAAAGTAACTAAGTAACGTAATTAGTTACTTTTTTAGAGAGTAACGCAATAATGTAACGCATTACTTTTAAAAGTAACTTTCCCCGACACTGCCTGGAGCACAAAATTAGTCATATTTTGTGAAATTGAGATGTATGCATCATCTGAAAGTTGAATAAATAAACTTTCCATTGAAGTATGGTTTGTTTATTATTCATCCACGGGCGAACTTCTGGGCTTGCCATTCAATTTTAATGGTTGTTCTATAGCACATGTACTGCCTATTTTTATCAGTATATGTCATGCCCCACTAGAGGAGAAAGGGTGCTTGACTTGTAGTATTAATAATGGATATAAGGGGTACTCAAAACCACCCTTGGGTGATTCAGACCACAGTGTGATACATCTGGTTCCTCTTTATAAACAACGGCTTAAACCCAGCAATGCGCTGAGAACCATCCAGATGTGGAGCGAGGAGTCTGTGGACCGTCTTGTCTTGTACAGCATGGCATGTGTTTATGAAGATTTAAATGAGCTAAATAATGTGCTGACATTTTTGTGTGGCTAATGTCATTAAAACAAAATATTAAAAGGTATCCGGATAATAAGCCACGGATAAACGGTGGAATTACAACCATCATTTGAGACATCAGACTTTAAACCTATTAGACAGCAATTAAATGTAAGGCAAAGGGTCATTACAACATCGTAAGAAGTTAGTAGGGTTAATACAAGGAAGGCAGCGGGTGCTGATAGAAGTGTTATTTATAGTCAAGTGTCTGTAGATACTTGCTCTGTACGCACTGCCTGAAACTTTCATGTGAAGTGCATGTGCCAAAAATATTATTATTATAAATGATTATCATCCGGTAGCTTTGAAGAGTTTTGAAAAAATAGTGTTGTTTCTGATGTTGAAACTCTTTATAATTTGCAAATAGGAAGGGGACGAGCACAGAAGATGCTACATAGTCATCTTAATAAACCAAAACGACATGCTCATGTTGTGTTTATAGATCTCTCCTCTGCATTTAATACTATACGACCACATATTGTAATGGAACGATTGTTTAAGTAGAATGAATGATAGACTTGTTAGATGGGTCGAGTCTTGTAGAGTATAGTGTGTTAGGGTACACTCTGTTTTGTCTTCGACTATTGTTACCAACACAGGGAGTACTATCTCTCCAGTGTTAGGCTCTGTCTCAAACTGAACACTTCATGTGCACTGTCTTACGGGCTTAAAATGGCCGCCGCGTGTCCACGAGACCGTAGGGTGTCCCATTCCTCATGTTAGCGTTCAGAAGGGTGCTCGCGAGCGCCGTACTTCAGCCGAGCCCACAGCAGACTTCTACCCGACAGTCAAAGCGGCATTACGTCACCGGACTCAGAGGAAGACCGCGAGGGTTTAGGCTGCCATTTGGGACAGAGCCTTATATACCCTTGGAACCATGAAGTGGACTATCGTAGAGGAGTTCGTTGATTGGCGTCAATCTCGTTTCCTTCACATCAGGAAAACTGAATAAACAATATTTGACTTTAAAGAGACGCACACACTAATAAATAACTGTCAATTCTGAGGGCATCGAAGTTGTAAATGAATATAAATATCTTTGACGAAAAACAACATGGGATGTGAATACAGCAGCTGTTTATAAGAAAGGGTTGCAATGATTGTATTTCATGCGGAAGCTGACTAGAACAAACTAAATACAATTGTTAATATGGCCTGTAAGATTGCAGGTAAACAATAGCATATTATGATAAATACAGCTAATGGGATGCATCACGTCTTCTTTATGGGGGATATGAGTTACTACCATCTGGTCGAACCATTATTACGGGCTGCCCGTGCTCAAAGATCCTTTATATCCTCAGTATAGCTCTGTTAAATACATTTTTGTGATATCACAGTTGACATTTTTACATCTCACACCGTGTCCTAACTCCATGTTAATCAGCGTTTCTGTCCTAACTAGTCGTGACGGAGACACGTGATAAAAGGTATCTTCCAGCTGCGACACGCAAAATTTCTAATTTAGAAACGGTTTCTATTTCCACGACGTCGCGGCTGGAACAACAGCATACAAACTAACGACAGTGATAATCTCAGGTACTGATTATATATCTTTAACTTTCCCAGAATTCCCTGCGTTTTTGTCAAATTTGATGTTTTTTGTTGTTGAAAAAAAATTCTGATTTGTTTTGCACATTATGGTTGTATGTTACACCTAATGTTGTTAAATTAATGTTTATTGCATATTTGAGTTTATTGAGTGTTACCGTGATGGTGATTAGTGTTCGTGTGATTGAGCACCTTCTATATATGTTAATATTTAAACGCTGCTTGTGATTGGCTTTGGCTTATCATGTGACTTTCTCATCACCGCCTACTATTGGTGGTTATTATGAGAAAAATAGAAATTATGGTTTGTAAGAAAACATTTGTAGGTTGAATTTAACTGGTACTGTCACGTAGCAGAGTTAAGTACTTCAGTATTATCAGTTAATTAAATTACGGTATTTAACTGTGAATTTTACAGTGCTACCATATTTTTTATGGTCAAATTCGGGCAATCATATATGCCGTTTTTTACTGTAAATTTTACAGTAAAAAATGATCTGCTAAAAAAAAATGTTTTTTTTACAGTGCAGCTTATTTCTCCTTCAATATGAACCCCTAACAAACACAATAACATCATACTTTTGCATCTCATTTTTTAGACTACTGATAAGAATGATGTATTTAGAAATAGATATTATTAAAAATGCATTTTCTGTTTATCCCTGTAAAGCTGTGTTAAGAACAATACAGTAATCGACTGTAGTAATTTTGCTTCATGCAAACAATAATGCAGAGACGGCCCATTTCGGTTCTCATTTCAGAGTGACACAGAAGGATAAACGTGACCTCAAAGGTCAACCTAAACGACCCGCTGACCTCTTTATCAGACCTCTGCATCTGACCGTTAGAGACCAGTTCCAGACTAACTCGTTCATATTGAATATTCATGCTAAAAGCTGAACTACACAAACAAACAGAAGCAGGTATACTGCCGGATCTGCCAGCGTCTGACGCGTCACGGAGGATCCTGCGGTGCACAGTCACACAGAGAGCTGCGCAGGTGTGAGAGATGAGGTGGGCAGTAACAGTAACTCTGAAACCTGAGCCAGAGCATGAGAAGACAAGTCTGAGCTTGAGTCGGATCCAACCACAGATTCACACGCTGCTGGAGGTTTACCAATCGTCTCGGCTGATTAACATGTTCATCAGTGGATATTAATGAGACTCCTACAGGAGTCATATTGTGGCCCACTGAAACCAAGAAACATACAAGTGTTAAAACCTCAACAACTGCAGGTCTGGAGGAGAGAGGCGAGAGAGAGAGGGGGTGTGAGGGGAGTGAATGAGAGAGAGAGAGAGAGAGAGAGAGAGAGGAGAGAGAGAGCGAGAGAGAGAGAGAGAGAGAGAGAGAGAGAGAGAGAGAGAGAGAGAGAGAGAGAGAGAGAGAGAGAGAGAGAGAGAGAGAGAGAGAGAGAGAGAGAGAGAGATGAGTGAGAGAGAGAGAGAGAGAGAGAGAGAGAGAGAGAGAGAGAGAGAATGAGAGAGAGAGAGAGAGAGAGAGAGAGAGAGAGAGAGAGAGAGAGAGAGAGAGAGAGAGAGAGAGAGAGAGAGAGAGAGAGAGAGAGAGAGAGAGAGAGAGAGAGAGAGAGAGAGAGAGAGAGAGAGAGAGAGAGAGAGAGAGTTAAATAAAGAGAAAGCGGTCGAGTCGGTTCTGTGTAATCGCTCGTCTCTGTTGGTGTGCAGCTTCTCTGTAGTTTCATGTTGAGTCGTGTTTGTTTCTTCCACTGAAGTTTTAATGCCACAGCAGAAGTTTACTGGCACACAAAACTAGAGACGGTAAGAGATTCCGAACCCTTCTGAAACTCGTGTTTTATTGGCGCTCTGCAGGCTTGTGTGTGTGTGTGTGTGTATGCTTGCTTCTGTAATTACTCATTCCAATTAGTGTTGAATGTTTTATTTGATTGTTTTATTAGACAGGGACGATACAGAATAACACTGCTGGATAATTCCCAGCAGCTCGTTAGATGCTTCTAACTGTGTCTCAGCTTAAGATTCAACTAACAAGCTTTCACCGATAGTTCACCGATAGTTTACCGTCTTAAATCTTAAGCAAAATTACACTAAATACATGTTTAAATACAGAGATAGTGTTCAAACCACATTTTACTGTAGTTCATATTCATAGTGTCCCAAAATAGCACAGCTGAGTACACTTAGATGATCATACGTTTAGTTTATTAAGTACAAAATTAGTGCGCAAAAATAGATCGCTTTAAGTACATTAAGCAAGTGCACTATTTTCACCTGGGATTATGAATTTAGTACAAATATGAAGATCAATAAGAGTTATTAGTTTATATGAACTAACAATGCAAATACTTATAACTACATTCATAATCAAAAGTCATATCTCTAAATATCATCTCAATGGACTTGAGCTAAACAAAGATTAATAAATACTAATAAATGCATTGATTACGGTTAATGCATTAACTAAAATTAAGTGCTAAGATGTTATTGTAACATCACGCATTAGTGTGATTATCTTTAATTGAATGCATTTTTGAGCATAACAGATTTTGCACGAGCTGTTGAACTCAGTCGAGCGGTTTTCTTGCATCAGTCTTGGACATACACAGTCCTCTAATGTAACGCGAGACGGTTAAACGTTAACATGTGTCTGAACGGAGCCACAGAAGTCCTCGGCTCCACATTACTCACGTTTACAGATAAAAGACTAACGATTTCTGCTCATGAATCAGACTGGCTCTAATTAATTTCACTAAACATGATCTAATTTAAAGAGGAGCTGTTGAGCGAATGTGATGTTGCTCAGATGACTTTAATGCATCGTTCTCCACGAAAATGAAGATCTGCTGGAAATATACTCCAAGATGATGATATTTCTTCAGTAGAACAGTAAAGATGATTTTTAGCTGATCCTTGGATATTCATAAAATGCAGCTCTTACGAAGTTAAACTATCAGCCTCTGCAACAAACTACAATATAATTACCTGATTTAAGAAGTCTAATTGGCGTAGGTACACAAGATTTCTTAAAGTGGATGTGTGCAACCGTTTTAATAAATCTATGCACCCACGTCAATTAAACATGTAATTTATTAATGTATCCCCTTGTTGGTTATGGTTGATATTTTGGCATGGAATGTTGTTTTTATGGATTTTTATCATGCAATGTAATGTTTATCAGTGTATGTGTAAAATTTCCCCATTGGGGACAATAAAGTGTTTTGAATTGAAATGTAATTAATCCATACGCTCAGTTTCTTTGCTCAACATATTGACGATGCCACGGGGGTTCGTTCTGTAATTCTGACTCTCAAAGTGTCTGAATCATCCTTACTGTCATACTGGGGGGGGGGGCTCTTGGCCTAAGAGTGAGTAAATAGCAACTTTCAATTTTCGGGTGACTAGAAATAGTCCTAAAATATCTCAAATATTGTCAACAAGACAAAATATCTCAAATATATCACCCTAAAATATCTAAAAATTATGTTTGAAAAAAGCAATCTTGTTTTATTGTTTGAAATAAGATTATTTTGCTTACCCCTTTGGCAGATTTGTTTGCTTTATCTTAGTAAAAACTCACTTAATTTTGATATTTTTTCTGAAAACAATACAATAATTTTGACTTTTCTAGAAAATCATTCTTGATTTAAGATTATTTTTCAATATTTTGTCTGGAAAAAAGACAATAATTTTTACTTTTCTAAAAAATTCTTCTAGATTTAAGATTATTTTTAGATATTTTGGCTGGAAACAAGACAAACATTTTTACTTTTCTAGAAGATCCTTCTTGATTTAAGATTGTTTTTAGATATTTTGGCTGGAAACTAGACAAATCTAAGCAAGAAAAGCATTGTTTTTCAGTGTAGTCAGAGTGAAACTCCAGACGTGGTTGGTTTGGTGAGCTGATGATCCTCTTGTGTTTTCAGGACTGACGCGATGGACCCAAACCAAGCAGTTCTGCCGTCCAGTGTCCGCCTTCACAAAACAACTCCTGCTCCGGTCACGATGAGCTGAACTCCACAGCGTCTCATCACTGAGAGCAAAACGAAGAGTGCTGGAGAACCATGGAGGTCTGTTCTGTGATGCCCAACACATGCTCTTTCCAGTGCTATAACAGCAAGGAACTCGTCCTGTGCTATTATAACTACACCGGCAAACTGGATCAGAACCGGTACAGAGATGGACTGAAAGCAGAATCCATCGCCTTTCTCTTCATCTGCCTCCTAATCGTGGTGGAGAACTTGATCGTCCTCATGGCCATCTATAAGAATAAGAAGTTCCACATGCCCATGTACTACCTGCTGGGCAACCTGACGCTGTCGGACCTGCTGGCCGGATTCACCTACATGCTGAACATCGTACTGTCGGGCAGCAACACGCTGAAGCTGACGCCGCTGCTGTGGTTCCTGAGAGAGGGAGGCGTCTTCATCACACTCTCGGCATCCGTCTTCAGTCTGCTGGCTATCGCCATCGAGCGCTTCTTCACCATGCGCAACACCAAGCCCTACCACCATGCCAAACGCAACCGCATGTTCGCGCTGATCGCCGCCAGCTGGGCGCTGTCGCTGTTGCTAGGCGCCCTGCCGATTATGGGCTGGAACTGTCTGGGTCATCTAGACTGGTGCTCCACCGTCCTGCCGCTGTACGCTAAGAGCTACATCTTCTTCTGCGTGTCTGTGTTCCTGGCCGTCCTGCTGGCCATCGTGCTTCTATATGCACGCATCTTTCACTTCGTCAAGTCCAACACGCAGAACCCGAGCTGCGTTCAGCGCAAACCCTACGGCCATCGCTCGCTGAAGTACATGGCGCTGCTCAAGACCGTCACCATCGTGGTGGGAGTGTTTATCCTCTGCTGGATGCCGCTGTTCGTGCTCCTGCTGATGGACTTCGTGTGTCCCGTGTCGATGTGCGTGAAGAAGTTTCCTATTCTCTTAAAGATGGATTACTTCCTAGGCGTGGCCATGTTTAATTCCTTCATTAACCCGGTCATTTACACGCTGACGAGCAGAGACATCCGGCGGGCCATTGTGAAGCTGCTCTGCCGCTGCTGTCTGATGACCAAAGACGGCCGCATGAGGAAGATCGGCGTCCACATCAGCTTCACGAAGACGGAGGAGAACCGCCAGGGACTGGAGACGACCATCTCATCCGGGAACGGCACCACCTTACCGGTCAACTCCATCTACCCCAAACTCAAGCTCTCCGTCATCGCCTGAGCGCATCTGTGCACAGTCATACGCAGCACAGGAATAGCCAACGATACACTGTATGGATCAGAATTATACATTTTTATTATATGACAAAAATCATTAGGATAGTAAGATCATGTTCCATGAAGATATTCCTACCGTAAATATATCAAAACTTCATTATTGATTAGAAATATGCATGGCTGAGAACTTAATTTGAACAACTTTAAAGATGATTTTCTCAATATTTCGATTTTTTTGCCCCCTCAGATTCCAGATTTGAGCCAAATATGTGACCGTGCACCAAAAAACCAGTCAAGTGTCAATTGAGATTTATACATATATAATAAATCATATTTCCATTAATGTATGGTTTGTTATGATCGGACAATATTTTAAAATCTG
>CM050419.1:16122077-16127077 GCA_027564155.1 Gymnocypris eckloni scoliostomus
CCATTTCGCTCAGCACTTTTTGTTGGATGTGAACGTTGGAGAACAGATGTTGTACTTTAGACAGTGCCACCTGTCTAATAGCCTCCAGCTTCATAGTCAGTGGCAGTGGACATTTATCAATCAAGTCCAGCTTAGATGTAAACTCTGACAAGATGATGTTTACTTGCTCTTTCCATTCTCCTGCTATATTAATTTTATGTCCAAGATATGCATATGTCTCATGAAGAGAATATTCCCGTATGGGTTTTGTTGCTACTGTAAACACTGGACATTTATCAGATTTTGAACGGTACCACCTGTTCCCTCCACTCCTCCTCTCGTACAGAACAGCACATTTTGTGTCCTTAATCTCCAAACCTGACCATTCCAGAAAAGCATCGGTTCTGGCCAGTGTGTTCTTAACTTCACACTCTTCTCTGGAGACCATCAGGACATCATCTGCATAGCCTTGTACTGGAATAGGAGATATCACGCCAGGCGGGGCACATTGACACATCCACTTTAACCATTGGTTAATGGCAATTATGAAATTAATTGCACTCCATGGGCAGCCAGTTTTAATGCCAATCTGAAGTGATGTTGGTTTAGTGAGCTGTTCTCCACAGATTACTTCAATAAAGGAGCCTTGTTGAAAACTCTGTTCTTCTAAAGTGTAGAAAACTCAGAAGAGAAGACCAGGAGACTTCGGATTCGATCGTCAGCAGAATTTCTTTATTCTATGACATGTGTTGTTATCTGTAGTCATCGAAGATCTCTTCTTAAGTCATTTTTACAGGGTATCTTTATAGTCAGGATTGGAGGAGGGACTTTTTTTTAGGTTGAGACAAAACATCAAAGAAAACAAACATCTGAGGGCAGCGTTAGTTGGTTGCGGGAAACTTCCCGTGGTCCAATAAACCTATCGAATCCACATCTGGCCAGGACAAAGTCATTTGCAGATCAAAGGTTCAATCTCTCAGTAGTCATTGATCTTGCCATTATAATAGAGACAAAGGCACAGCTGTCGAGCTCAAATGGTCAGGAAGCGATCTCAAACACCTTTGCCTTGCCCGACACCTCTTAGTCAGGACGTGAATTCAAATCAAACATAGAATAACATTTGTGATCCTTCAATCCCCTCTTTGAGAGTTCTAATAACTCTCACAAAAATACAAATTTAGACACTTAAAAGTTAATTCTTGTAACTTGTAATCGTTACAGGCAAATAGTACATGTTCTGTGTTGTTTATATGTAATTGCATGCTGACACAGAAACAAAACATGCAATTAGGGTCCGTGAAGATTTTACGGGTAATAGTCTCTGCGTTGTGTATTTTTATTCTTTTCTTCTTCTTTCTTTTCTCTTTCTTGTGTGATAGTTGGCTCGGTGGGTCTAGTTGTTTTCTAGAGGTTGTGGCTTTATCCGCAGGTGAGAAGGGTGGTGCATATGGATCTCAGGACAGCCATCAAATGGTATCTGCACAGAGGAAGAAAGAAACACAAACAAGAGAGAACAACGGCACAGAGCAGTATTTGTAGAGTCTGCAAACATTAGGGTTGTATCCTCTGTTCAAAATATAGTCTGCTATGGTTGTTCCTTCTTTCCCTATTTCTCAATTCCTGCGACACCTAAAGAACAGTGAGGAAAGGATGGACTAATGGAGGAAAGGCCTATGAGGAAATCTTCACCTCAGGGTTGGCCCCAAGCCTGTTGCTTTCGGTTCTTCCCTGGGCTCCTCACTGGTTCTTGTGTCTGCCCTATCCTATCCCTGCAGGGGAGGAACAACCTTACAATGTGTCACATGAGTCCAAGTTTTCCTTCCTGACACAATACTGCAGCTGCTGTAATCAACATCACTTGATGTGGTCCGTACCACTTAGGCTCTAATGGCTTGTTTTTGAACGCCTTTATCATGACCCATTGACCTGGGACGATTGTGTGTCCACCTTCTGGTGGAGTCTGCCAACACGACTCAACTCTCTCTTTGGCACTCTGCACTGCCTTTGTGAGGTTTTCACAGTAAGATCAGGGCATCAGAAGCAATGTGCACATCAGCATTTCTAAGATCAATCACACCTGGCATCTGCATTGGGCGCCCAGTAATAATCTCATGAGGGCTCAGTCCTACTGATCTGTTAGGTGATGCTCTCATACTACACAGTACTGCGGCAGTGCTTCAACCCATGGTACTCCTTCCTGATGCATTTTGCTTAGCCTGGTTTTAATTGTTCTGTTTGATCGTTCAACCTGTCCTGATGCTTGTGGCCTATAGGGACAGTGAAGGTTCCACTTAATCTTCAACATTCTAGACACTTCCTTGACTACCTGTCCTGTGAAGTGGGTACCTTGATCTGAGTCAATGCAATCTGGTAATCCCCATCTGGGAATGAAATCAGTGACAAGACATTTAGCAGTATGTGCAGCTGTAGCACGCCCTGTTGGATAAGCTTCACCCATCTTGAGAACTTGTCTATTACTACCAAAGCGTCAGTTTTTCCTTTACAAGGGAGCAACGATATGTAATCAACTTGCAGGTGACGAAATGGCCCTGGTGGAGCTGGGGTATGTGCTGCTGGTGTAATGGCTGCTGGTACATCATTATTTTTCTGACATGTAACACATCTCTTGACTGTTTCAGTGGCTGCGTTTCTGAATTTTGGATTCCACCATTGATTTGAGAACCTGTGATTCATCGTTGCTGGACCACTATGACCCAAACTGTGTATTTGTTGAGCCAAATATGGCAACAGTGATTCGAGCAACATACTTTCCCCTTTGGTCCAGCAGCCGGATGAATCCACAGTGGCTCCTTTGTCTAACCATGTCCATGCTTCATATAGAGGAACGTCTTTATACAGATCAACGATTGATTCAGGAGGTAGAATTATCTTCTGTGCTGTACTACCTGAACACACTTGTACAGTTGCATAGAAACAAGCCTGTTTAGCCGCTACATCAGCAAGAGCATTACCTTTAGCTTCCGTAGTATTAGTTGTGAGATGTGCTTTCACTTTGATCACTGCTAATTTCTTTGGGAGTTTCATGGCACACATTAAATCTTTCACTAATCCAGCATGCTTAATGGGGATCCAGCAGAAGTTAGAAATTTTCTGGTTTGCCAAATGACACCAAAATCATGAATTACCCCAAAAGCATACCTGGAATCTGTGTAGATATTTGCAACCGATCCTGAAGCTAGCGTGCATGCTCTAGTTAAGGCTACTAGTTCTGCAGCTTGAGCTGAAAAATGATCTGGAAGACGACCTGAAGCAACTACTTCAGTGGTGGAAGTTACTGCATATCCTGCTCGTCTGTTACCTTCAATAACTTGAGCTGAACCATCAACAAACAACTCCAATTCTGCGTTCTCTATGGGAGTTTCTGCTATTTCACTTGTCGCTGCATATGTAAGCGTAACACAATCATGAGTCATTTCGCCTTCATCCTCTAACACAAATTCAGTCATTGCAGACATCATGAATCTCATATTTCTGCGTTAGTTCTTGTCTAACTTTTTCAGTGACTATTAGGTCCATTTTTTTTCCTAACAGTGTTTTGAATTCACTATCTGACCACAGAGGAGTCGCAAGACCACTCTTTTCTGTGGTTGGAATCAGCCTAGCATTCATTCTAACCATTTTGTAAGTTTCTTCGGTACCACACAAACAAAACAAACACTTCTCTGATTAACAGAGGGTACACTTGTTTTTTTTAGCACGTAAATGCCAAAAAACCTTCCCTGCCTGAAACAACAGATGATAAACCAAAAATTAGCACGTAAATGCCAAAATCTTCCCTGCCTGAAAGAACAGAGGATAAAATTTCATCTCTAAAAGCAGAACTTTAGAGGATAAACTCTTCCCTGTCTGAAAACAGAGGATAAACGTCCCTGCCTACAAGAACAGAGGATACTTTTATCTCTAAAATCAAAAACTTTAGAGGATAAACTCATCTCTAAAATAAAAAACTTTAGAGGATAAACTCTTCCCTGCCTGAAACAGAGGATACACGCCCTGCCTACAAGAACAGAGGATAAAACAAAATTATTAGCATGAAATGCTAACCTTCCCTGCCTGAACAGAGGATAACTTTTAGTTAAACAAAACCCTACAGATGTATGTTAACTCTTCTCTGACGGCACAGAGGATACACTGGTCTTAGGTTCTTTTGGATTAGAGAACAGCCACTCACCACACTTGGTTTGAGAGAAAAATTCAGTCTGGGAATCCTTGTTGAGCTTGAAGTTTCGCTGGATTCCAAAAGATGCAGATCTTTGTTTGAGCTTGAAGTTTTTCAGGTGAGGAAGCTGGAACTCTATCCGGGTCACGGCACCATCTGTTGAAAACTCTGTTCTTCTAAAGTGTAGAAAACTCAGAAGAGAAGACCAGGAGACTTCGGATTCGATCGTCAGCAGAATTTCTTTATTCTATGACATGTTGTTATCTGTAGTCATCGAAGATCTCTTCTTAAGTCATTTTACAGGGTATCTTTATAGTCAGGATTGGAGGAGGGACTTTTTTAGGTTGAGACAAAACATCAAAGAAAACAAACATCTGAGGGCAGCGTTAGTTGGTTGCGGGAAACTTCCCGTGGTCCAATAAACCTATGGAATCCACATCTGGCCAGGACAAAGTCATTTGCAGATCAAAGGTTCAATCTCTCAGTAGTCATTGATCTTGCCATTATAATAGAGACAAAGGCACAGCTGTCGAGCTCAAATGGTCAGGAAGCGATCTCAAACACCTTTGCCTTGCCCGACACCTCTTAGTCAGGACGTGAATTCAAATCAAACATAGAATAACATTTGTGATCCTTCAGCCTCTATATACATCTTTCACTATGTCTATGAACAGCTGAGGTAGCTGTATTTCCTCTAATGATCTGATCATGACATCGTGAGATAAAGTTCCAAATGCATCTCTAAAGTCCAGGAAGACTGAATACAGTCTACACGACTCATGCTTAAAGTCATCTATCCCTGTTTTAAGGCAGAATACATGTTCATTCATACCTTGCCTAT
>CM050419.1:16132077-16134577 GCA_027564155.1 Gymnocypris eckloni scoliostomus
AAAACAGTGCTGCTCATATAAAGATCATCGTTAATATATGAATGCTAACTTTTGACAAGGAGTAAAAACACGTACAATATCTGGAGTTGTTCACGTCAGAAATCATGCATCACACAAAACTGCAGGATTCGGATTAAATTGGTCTGACGCCTGGAAGAAGCTCATTAAATTAGATGGACGCTACGCCCTCATTTACCATTTAATCTGATATTTAATTAACTTTAGCGTGTTACAGTGAGCCAAACCGGCCGAGATGGGTTTGTTTCACTGCTATGATTGCTCTGTTTCATGTCATTTGGTTTAAATGTCCCTGTGCTATTGGTTTCTTTCAGGACTGAACGGAGGAGACCGGATCACTGAACTCCTGAAACGAGACCGTCTCAATCTAAGAGACGTCCGGATGCTGGTTTCAGACGGGTTTATCTTCCCATTCCTGCTCAGAAAGACACATTCACATCACGTGCTGTAGAAGTTTCTCCTCCCGCTGAGGAAAAGACCCGGCTATGTTGTACTTGAGCGTGTATCTCTGTGCTCTGTAACTAAACGGGTGATGGTGAAGCGTCTAAACGCAGTCCCGGTCGCTGAGGATGAGCACGAGCGCTGACTGAAGAGCGTCTGGATCTCGAGGATGCGCGGGCCGAGCCGGTGAGCATGTACGAGGCGTCCGGAATGACGGAGTGTAAGGCGGAGGTGACTCCGTCGGCGAGGAACGGTCACCGCGTCTTCAGCTACACGCTGGAGAGCCACACGGCGGCCGCCTTCTCCATCATGAACGAGCTGCGTGTGGAGCGCCAGCTCTGCGACGTCACGCTCCGGGTCAAGTACGACCAGCTGGAGGCCGTGGACTTCGAGGCTCATAAGGTGGTGCTGGCCTCGTCCTCGCCAGTGTTTCGTGCCATGTTCACCAACGGCCTGAAGGAGTGTGGGATGGAGGTGGTGCCCATCGAGGGGATCCACCCCAAGGTAAAGGTGGCGCTTTAGAGAGGGCTGACAAATGCAAGGCTCTGTACTGCGACCGTTTCAGTTGTAAATTAGTTGCCTTTATGAATGACTCACTGATTCACTTTGTATCTGACCCCCTTACATCTAGTTTTGACGTCCATCAGTGGGATCAAGCCTTCTTTAAAGGGTCAACCCCCCCGTAGTTCCCGGGTCAGAGCTGAGTCACGGCTCTCTCTCTTACACGTATGCATGTCTGGTTATTCTCAGGTCATGGACCGGCTCATCGAGTTTGCGTACACGGCGAGCATCTCTGTGGGTGAGAAGTGTGTGATTCACGTGATGAACGGGGCCGTCATGTACCAGATCGACAGCGTGGTCAAGGCCTGCTGTGATTTCCTCGTGCAGCAGCTCGACCCGAGCAACGCCATCGGCATCGCCAGCTTTGCCGAGCAGATCGGCTGCATGGAGCTTCATCAGAAGGCCAGAGAATACATCTACATGAACTTCAGTCAGGTCAGTCTCGCACAGCCCTTAGCAACCACCCAGAGTACCCTAGCAACTGCATAGCAACACCCTAGCAACCGCCCGGGTACCCTAGCAACTGCATAGCAACACCCTAGCAACCGCCCGGGTACCCTAGCAACTGCATAGCAACACCCTGCACGACAGAGTGTGTGTGTGCGTGTGCGAGTGAGTCTGCGAGTGAGAGAGAGAGAGTGTGTGTGCGTGTGTGTGTGTGTGTTGAAGCCGAATCTGACCGCACCTGTCTGTCTCTCAGGTGGCCACGCAGGAGGAGTTCTTCAACCTGTCTCACTGCCAGCTGGTGACGCTGATCAGCCGCGACGAGCTGAACGTGCGCTGCGAGTCCGAGGTGTTCCACGCGTGTGTGGAGTGGGTCCAGTACGACCGGGAGAACCGGCGTCCGTATGTCCAGGCTCTGCTGCAGGCCGTCCGCTGCCACTCGCTCACACCGCTCTTCCTGCAGCGCCAGCTGGAGCGCTTCGACTGGGACGCCCAGAGCAAAGACTACCTGTCGCAGATCTTCCAGGACCTCACGCTGCACAAGCCCACGAAGCTCATCCCCTGCCGGACGCCCAAGGTCCCGCAGCTCATCTACACGGCCGGAGGCTACTTCCGGCAGTCTCTCAGCTATCTGGAGGCGTTTAACCCCTGCTCCGGAGCCTGGCTGCGGCTGGCGGATCTGCAGGTGCCCCGCAGCGGACTCGCGGCCTGCGTCATCAGCGGCCTGCTGTATGCGGTCGGCGGCAGGAACAACGCTCCGGACGGAAACATGGACTCCAGCATGCTGGACTGTTACAACCCCATGAACAACTGCTGGCTGCCCTGCACTCCCATGAGCGTGCCGCGCAACCGCATCGGCCTGGGCGTCATCGACGGCATGATCTACGCCGTGGGCGGCTCGCACGGCTGCGTCCATCACAACAGCGTGGAGAGGTGAGGCCGTGTGTGAGTGTCTCTGTGTGTGTGTGTGTGTGTGTGTGTGTGTGTGTGTGTGTGTGTGTGTGTGTGTGTGTGTGTGTGTGTGTGTGTCTCTGTG
>CM050419.1:16142077-16169577 GCA_027564155.1 Gymnocypris eckloni scoliostomus
TGCAAAAAAAACTAAATATTGAGAAAATCAGCTTTAAAGTTGTTTTCAGCAATGCATATTACTAATCAATAATTAAGTTTTGATATATTTAGGGTAAAATATGATTTTTGTCATGATATTGTCCTGGCGTTTCAGACGGCATCTGTGCTCCTCCTCTGGCCGGTGTGAAGATGATTCCTGTGAATGAGTTCCGGAGCATCACGAGCGAGCAGAACCCTCAGTTCCGGGTCCTGAAGCCCTGGTGGGACGTTCTGTCGGAGTATCTGGGGATCGCCATGCTGATGATCGGCGTGTTCGGCTGCACGCTTCAGGTCAGCTTCATCATGACCTAATGACCCCTACATCAGATACAGACCGGTCAACCGCATGCGAGGCTTAGATTAACCAGTGACGGAAACTAAACAGTCAGAGTCATTTTATATACATCCTCAAGTAGTTCAGTATGAATGTGTTTGTTCTGAAGATATTCTGAAGAATGTGGGACACTGAGAAGTATTTTTCTCCTACTATGGAAGTCAATGATGCCCAAAAACAGCTTCAGAATATCTTTGTGTTCAGACATTCATAATGATGTCAATTATGATATTTATGGGTGTACTGTCCCTTTAAGATAAAGTGTTACCGCGATGTGTCATCAACACTGATGCTTAGACGATCTCCATATCTCCTCAGCTGACCCAAGACAAGATATCTTGCCTGCCGAACCGGTTCACGGATGTCTCCGGCGGAGACCAAGACTGCGGTCACCTGCGGCAGGACAAAGAGAATGAGAGTCTGTGGGAGTTCGCCATCACCAAACATCTCGCTCCCAACGTGGTGGAGGTATTCGGTCGGAAGAACGGCCTGGACATCCACCAGTACGAGTTCGTCAACCACTTCTGCTACGAACGGGCCGTGCACTGGTACGGAAAGTACTTCCCCTACCTAGTGGTCATCCACAGCATGATCTTCATGGTGGCCAGCAGCTTCTGGTTCAAGTTCCCAGGCACGTCGTCTAAGATCGAGCTGTTTGTGATCATACTGGGCAAGTGCTTCGACTCTCAATGGACCACGAGAGCCATTAGTGAAGTCTACGAAGAACGGCGAGAGGAGCGAATGGTCGTGTGGAGAAAGAATACGATGACTAAATCAGCCGTAGACGTTGACGCGTTATCTCCAATCCGATTGTCCGTAAAGTCCGACTCGGACCAGAAACCGTCAGCGACTGCGTCACTCTTAGATAAGAAAGAGGGCGAGCAGGCCAAGGCCCTATTCGAGAAAGTCAAGAAGTTTCGGACACACGTAGAGGAGGCGGATCTGCTTTACTTCATGTACGTGCTACAGACGGCGCTGAAGGTCTTTAAATTCGTTCTGATCACCGTTTACAGCATCGCACTGGTTCCCAACATCCAGATCGTGGTGATGTGCTCGGTGCCTCCAGATCTGACCGGCTTCGCCACATTCTGCTGCAACTACAATAAAGCGCATCTGTTCTCCAAATTAGCATATTGTTACATATGCTTCGTCGGGGTTTACGGACTGCTCTGCGTTTATTCGCTTTACTGGCTGTTTCACCGCCCGCTTAAAGAGTATTCGTTTGAGGCGGTTCGATTGGAGACGGGAATTAACGATATCCCGGATGTCAAAAACGACTTTGCGTTTCTCCTGCACCTCAGCGACCAGTACGACGCCTTGTACTCCAAACGCTTCGCCGTATTCCTCTCGGAGGTCAGCGAATGCCGCTTGCGCCAGCTCAACCTCAACCACGAGTGGACGGCCGATAAACTCCGCGCACGTGTGTCTCGCAATGCCGCCGAGAGGCTGGAGCTCCACTTGTTCCTGCTCCCGGGATTACCAGACACAGTGTTCGAGATTCCCGAGGTTGAGTCGCTCAAACTGGAGCTGATCGGTAACGTGACGGTGCCTGGAACCGTATCGCAGCTCACCGCCTTACAGGAGATCGTGTTGATCCACAGTCCGGCCAAGCTCCAGCTTGCGGCGCTCAATCACCTGCGTGAGAACCTGAAGGTCCTGCGTTTGGGCTTCGAGGGCCCAGAGCAGGTGCCGCTGTGGATGTACACCTTACAGAGCCTGGAGGAGCTGCACCTGAGCGGCGCTTTGAGCGCCGAGCTCTCACGCAGTCCGGCGCTGGACTCTTTACGCGAGCTGAAGAACCTGCGCGTGCTGAGCTTGCGCTGCAAGCTGACCAAAATCCCGCTGAGCATCGCTGATGTGTCTGGTCAGCTCCTGCGGCTCTGCGTTCACAACGAAGGCACCAGGCTCCAAGTCTACAACAGCCTGAAGAAGCTGGTGAACCTGAGCGCTCTGGAGCTGACCGGCTGCGCTCTGGAGCGGATCCCCAGCGCCGTCTTCAGCCTGTCCCTCCTGCAGGAGCTGGACCTTCGAGAGAACCGGCTCACCGGCGTGGAAGAGATCTTAAGTCTGCAGCACTGTCGGCGTCTGACCGTCCTCAAGCTCTGGCACAACGACATCTCCTGCGTCCCCGAGCACATCAGCAAGCTCCGCGCGCTGGAGACGCTGGACCTCAGCTGGAACAAGATCCGCAGGCTTCCGCCACGCCTCTGCTACTGCACCAAACTCCGACACCTGGACCTTTCCCACAACCAGCTGACCGCTCTGCCCTCGGAGATCGGCGTGCTTCAGTGCCTGCAGTTCCTCTCGGTGGCCTTTAACTCGCTGGAGAGTCTCCCCGAGGAGCTGTTCTCCTGTAAGAGGCTGCAGGTGCTGGCGCTGGGGAATAACAGCATCTCCTCGCTGTCTCCGCGGGTCGGGAATCTGGCTCAGCTGGTTCGGCTGGAGCTGAAGGGAAACCGGCTGGAGTCTCTGCCTGCGGAGCTCGGCGACTGCGTCTCGCTCAGATTAGCGGCGCTGATCGTGGAGGACGGTCTGACGGATCTTCTGCCTCCAGACGTGAAGGACAGAATGAAGCGCAGATAACCAACTCTGCCATTCACATGTTTGTTTGCCTAAATAGTGTATGCTTTGAACGGATGATTTACGTGATAACATTAGCTCAGTGTTGCCAACTTAGAGACTTTTCAGACCTCCCCCCCACCACCCACCCCTAGTGACAAATCTAGCGACTTCTTGGACGAATCTTAGCGAGTCTCTGATCTCTGCATCTGCTCTGTTCATATATTATGTTGCTTCTCTAATTTTACATGCAAATATAGACGAAATCACAGCACAGGAATTGTCTTTGTCTTGTCTTATCTTGTGTGTATTATTTGATTTAATCAGACTCAATTATAAATCCGGATGTTTGTGCAGATTAATTTTGATCAGGGAGTTATGTAGTCTTGAAGGGCCGCGTTTCATATTCATTCTGTTGTCTGATAACATAAACAGTGAAATATATAAACGAAAACAGTTTTATTGAGAATTTAGCTTCATTAAAATACAGTATGTGAGCACAGAGAGACAAAACAAATGTAAAGCAATACGTAAAGCATATTACATAATTTAGCGACTGGCTTTAGCTGCTTTCCACTGAAAGAAGTTGGGCAACACTGCATTAGCTATGTTTCCAGTGATGGAAATGCCAGATTTCTAATAAAAATCCTTTAATTCGCAGAATTTTTTTCACGCTTGCTTGGGGTGGTTTTTTACTTGTGTGAATAATGAAAGATGGAAATGCATTTGCCGAATAAATTCCTCCATGCACATAAATAAAGCCGCTCTGAATAAATAAATCATGAGCGCTCTGGGACGGTTTTTAGCAGACCGATCTAGATTCACAGCATCTGAAATGTTGATTTGGTCATTCTGAACCCCCACCTTTGCACACAAAGTAACACTGCGCTCCGCTTTAAATGGAATCGACCAATCAGAGCAGACTAGCGTCACGCAGGGGAGGAGTTTGGAAAAATGAATTGTTTCAGCAAATAAGATAAAAAATAATGCATATTATAAGAAAACAAAATTACATACATGACTCTCAAAACCAAGAACCTTTCATAACCCATAATTCTTAACTTTGGATGGAAAACATGTTATTAATGATATGAGCTTTAATTACACATGAGGTGGGTCCCGTGACACTTGTTGTGTTTATGGGGTGGACAGACCTGATGGACTAGATCACGGTCTGAGACAGGCTGCCCGGTCTGGTTCCTGGACTGAGACCTTCACTAAAGTGTTCCTGAAGATATTAATTAGGTGCTGGAGGTGTCTTTAATTAGGGTCTGATCTGAACTTCTGCAGGAAGATGGGATTGAAGACAGTCTCTCAAGCATGCAACACGTATTATATTCATATGCAGACACATTATGTTAACAGTAGAGCTCAGCAGGGGTAAATATAGTTTTCTCTGTACGGGAATTAATTTCTAACAGTAGCTTAAACCGTTAAAGACAGTCCTGCTGTGAGCTACATGGTTGCTCAATGATGGTTCATGCTTTTGTTAAAGCCATCAGCACTTGATAACTTTTAGTAATCGTGTTTAATGGGTCTCACCGTTTCCATCAATCTGTGCTAAACTCTGTATTTCTAGTTTTTTCTCAGTAGTGTTTAAGCTCAGATGTTTATCTATTGGAGTAAATTCACTCCAAACAATAACACCTGAGTAACCCTTTCTTCATAACAGCAGGCCGAGCTCTTAAGGAAAGGCAGTTCTTAACAATGACGCCTCTGTGTGTTGTCTCCTGATGCTGGGTGTGGCTGTGTGTGTGTGTGTGTGTGTGTGTGTGTGTGTGTGTGTGTGAGAGAGAGAGAGAGAGGGAGAGTGTGTGTGTGTGTGTGTGTGTGTGTGTGTGTGTGTGTGCGCGTGTGTGTGCATGCGTGTGAGTGTGTGTGCATGCGTGTGCGTGTATGCGTGTGTGTGCGTGTGTGTGTGTGTGTGTGTGTGTGTGTGTAGTTTTACCTTTATACCTGTTAACATTCCTTTTCATCTCGTGAAGCACACAAATAGAAAACTTTGCTCCTGGATGTTCAGTTCGGCCAACCACCATGTGACCACTGACTCTTGAGCTGCATGTCATAAAAGAACACACACACACACACACACAAAATCTCTCTCACACACACACACACACACACACACACACACACACACACACACACACACACACACACATATTTTAACAATTTAAAAGAACTACTCGACAGGGACATAAATATTACAGATAAATGTATAAAAATCATGGACCAGAGGCATACAGCAGCTCCTTAACAGCAGCTTGATTAACAATATTAATCATCTCACTCAGAGATTATGGGTATAAACAACAGCGTCTCTGTTGCATGCTTAGTTAGACTTATAATCTGTTGTTTAATTAAAGTAATGTGTTTGTTATAGAGGCTGACATTTTTTCGGGAATCCCGCGGGATGGGAAACAAAATCGCTACGAATCACGTGATTGGGACGGGAGAGGAAAATATTTAATGGCATACATCCGTTACATATAGAGAGTGAAATGTATAAAAAAAAACACAATAGAAGACGTGTGTGTTAGCATGGATGATTTACATGAAATTTTATCTGTGCAACACTGTGCATAAGATGGCTTTCAGTTCAATATAATAACAAAAAACGACATTTTGGGTTTTTATTCAACTAATAAGGTGGACACGCTGTGATCTGTACTATATTTTTACTGTAATTGACAGTTATCGGCAAAAAAAACAAAAAAACACGGGAGTGGGAGGGAATGGGAGTCATTCTTCCGGGAGTGAAACGGGATTTTCCTCCAGTTTTTTCGTGGGATTGGGTCGGGAAGAGATACATTTTTGTGGGAGTGGGACGGGAGAGGTTTGAGAATTCCCTCCCGTGTCACCCTCTAGTTTGTTACATTGATGATGTAGCTGAACTCCGTGAAAACATTCTAGCGCCAACGTCATTGCTCATTCCCAACTCTTAAAGTGACCAGCGCTCTTTATCTCTTATCAATGTAACAAACACATTACTTTAATTAAACAACAGATTATAAGTCTAACTAAGCATGCAACATTTCCCCTCCCGGGTTTTTTTTTTTTTATACATTTCACTCTCTATATGTAACGGATGTATGCCAGTAAGCGCTGTGTGTAAACCTCACTCTCCTGACCTCTTTCAGAGGCGCTCTAGCGGATGTTACCTTTAGCGTTCCTTGTTAGAGCGCCCGCCTCCCGCGCCGGAATCCCGGGTTCGAGACCCGCTCGGAGCAAGAACGAGTTGTGGTGGTGTGGACCCGGGAGAGGGTGTTACATATAGACATATTTTTCAAAGACGGAGTTTCGAAGTTTCTCGCTCAAGTTCACATGAGACCTAAAGCGCATCCTGTTTGCTTAAAAGCACAACGTTTCGTTGTTATTCTGAGTGCACACAAATAAACGTAGAGTCTTTACAGATTCGAAAGATGTATTAGGCTACTTTTATCTGAATGACCAAAAATGACGGAGATTTTAAGAGCAAGTGAGCGCACCGGAGCCTGTCCTGCAGCAAACGCGCTTCCACACAAACACTTCAATAGCGCACATTTCTCTAGGTTAACATCATATTGAGCGGCCATGTAAAGTTGCTACTACATACATCTTTCAAATGAAAAGCCATATTTGAGGTTGATGAATGATAGGTGAGTGTTTGGATGTCCTGCCCGATTGTATTACCACACAGACCAGCCGTTAACAATCTGTCCATCACGGACTGCGTCATTCACTTAACCAGCCACACCAAAGCAAACAGGAGGAGAGCATAAAGAGACAGGGCACTAGAATTGAGTTCAGAATTAAAATATACAGTTTATAGTTTATTTATATAAAAGGTATATCTGTGTGTAAAGTTGGGTATCATTACTATTCCCGGTCCCGCCCACTCAGATTAAATTGTTTCCTCTCCCGTCCCAATCACGTGATTCGTAGCGATTTTGTTTCCCATCCCGCGGGATTCCCGAAAAAATGTCAGCCTCTATAACAAACACATTACTTTAATTAAACAACAGATTATAAGTCGAAATCTGTCAGTTACAGTAAAAATATAGTGACGTGGTGAGTGTCAGTTGATGCAGTTCAGTAAGGTTGACGAGAACAATAAAAAGTAAAATAAGTTCAAGTACAAGTCCTCTTTACAGACATGACAACTGGCGACGAGGATGGCTGAAGAATTCCCCACGCTGTCGTTATCTCCTCCGAACCCCTTTTTGCCCCATCCTGGCGAGCCTACGGTCCCATGGGAGCAGTGGAAAACCGTCGTTTGAAACTTACCTGTTAGCAATGGGCCTTGATGGCGTCCCGACGAAGCGGAAAATGGCCATACTCCTCCACTGTCTTAGTGCCGAAGGACAGCGTGTTTTTCGCACACTCGGAGATGCGGACAATTACGCCGCTGCGATTGCACTATTAGATCGACACTTTGAAAATAAAAACAGAGTCTCCTGCTAAAACGGCTGCAGTTCCGGCAGCGCAGACAGCACGCTGGTGAGTCCATTGCGCAATATGCCGCTGACTTGAGAGGACTGGCAAAACCGTGCTGTTTCGGTGCTTTATCAGATGAGATGATACGAGATCAGATAATTGAGAAAACAAACAATACACTCGTTCGAGAGCGGCTGTTACTGGAAGATGATGATCTCACTTTAGAGAAAGCTATAATTCTGGCCTCTCAAATTGAGTCTGCTGCACAATGCGCAGCTAAATTAAATACTGCACATGAATCAAGTGTAAGCAGTGGAGGCATGATACAAGAATGCACACAAGTTCACGGGGCAGAGGCAGATGTATCTTCAAGTGCAGACATACAGTATGCACGCCCTCAAGTTCAGCTGCGATGTGGAAATTGTGGGTCCACTATACACTCATCACGTGCCCCTGACTGCCCTGCACGGGGACAAACATGTCGACGCTGTCAAAAGCTGAACCACTTCGCAAAATGGTGTCGTTCTGCTCCAGTTCAAGCTCATGCACAACAAAACCCACTTGCTAACACTACAACCCTTGCTATTATTCATTCAATAAATACCAATTCAGCAGGTTTTTCCACATGTGCTGTTAATATAGCGGGATCTTGCATTCCTCTGATCCTGGACACAGGGGCTAAAGTCTCACTACTCAATATGTCCACTTATGATCGTTTTCTGCCACACTTGCCTCTTCAGCCGCCTTCTCTGAATCTGTTTGGATATGGAAGTTTTGCAATTGATGTTATCGGTTTCATACATGCGCCTCATACCTCCGTCAAGGTTATCTCCAGGTTCCCCTCCACCCAGACAGCAGGAATCTCACCGCCTTCGTTACACATACTGGTGTATTTCGTTACACAAGGATGCCTTTCGGACTCAGCTCGGCCCCTAGTTGTTTCCAAAAAATAATGTCCACCATACTGGCTGGTGTTCCTGGCACTGCCATCTATCTTGATGACGTCATTGTCCATGCCCCAAATGCAGTGGTTCACGAACAGCGCTTAAGGGCTACTTTTGCTGCACTCAGTCAAAACAATTTGACATTTAACATGGAGAAATGCTTATTTGCTGTACCAGAGGTTGACTTTGTTGGGTTTCATGTTTCAGCCGAGGGCCTTTTGCCATTGCACTCCAATATTGAGGCTATACATCAGGTGCCGGAGCCTTCGTCCGCAGCACAAGTTGCATCGTTTCTGGGGATGACAACATACTATATGCGTTTTTTACCTCAGTACTCCACGATTACGTACCCTCTCCGCCATCTGCTCAAAAAGGATGCTCCATGGACCTGGTCTTCAGCTTGTTCTGATGCTGTGCGCACACTTAAGGAACCGTTGACAAACCCACCTGTCTTGGCACACTTCAGCCTTGACTGCCCCACACTGGTCACTTGTGATGCTTCAGCTACTGCTGTTGGCACTGTTCTTTCACAACTCCAGAATGGAATTGAACGGCCCATGGCTTTTGCTTCTCGCGCGTTCAGCCTGACTGAACAAAAGTACTCAACTGGAGAGAGGGAGTCTCTGGCTTGTGTATGGGCCTGCGAGTGCTGGCATGCCTACATTTATGGCCGAAAATTTACCCTTCGAACTGATCACCAAGCCCTCAGTGCACTAATGTCTCCTTCTGGGTCTGGTCACAAACCACTGCGCATGTACCGTTGGACTGACCGCCTCCAGCAGTATGACTTTACAATACAATACACCTCAGGCAGAGATAATGTGGTGGCTGATTTGCTGTCCCGTTCGGTGTCATCGCCCATTGCTTTCTGCCAGGTGGCTGAGGACAGGGACCTTATTCAATTAGTGCATGCACCTCTGACAGCTTTTGTATCCTTGGAGGAACTCACAGAATAGTCTGCTGCTGATTCCACACTACATGCGGTCCGCGAGTATGTCCTCAATGGCTGGCCAGCTCAAGTTGCAACAGATATCCAGCCATATGCCCGAAACATGAATTGTCATGCTGAAATGACACATGCTTGGCCCGTGGACACTGCGCCATTATCCCTGCTAAACTCAGAGGACGAGTGCTGACCATGGCGCATGAGGGCCATCTTGGCATAGTCAAACTAAAGCAGCGCTGTAGGGATCTTGTATGGTGGCCAGGGTTGGACAAAGACATCGAATAGCTTGTTCGGGATTGTGCTCCATGTCTTGTAAGCGGGAAAACAGGCCCACCAGTTCCGCCACCACTAGGATCTTTGCCTTGGCCGACTCGACCCTGGGACCACATTCAGCTGGACATTTGCGGTGAGCTCCATGACGTGCCCCATCATTTGCGTTTCCTTGTAGTAGTTTATGATCTACATTCAAAGTGGCCAGAGATTACATCTGTGGGCTCTGTCACGTCCAGTTCCATCATTGACTTTCTGGAGTTGCTCTTTGCCCGCTGGGGCCTTCCAAGGTCCTTGACGACAGACAATGGCCCTCAACTAGTGTCTGCTGAGTTTACCAGCTACATCCAAAGCAAAGGCATCAAACACATACGAACAGCTTACTATCACCCACAGTCAAATGGAGGCGTAGAGAGATTCAATTAGTCGCTAAAAAATGGTCTGAGAGCCCACTTAGCACAAGGCTACTCTTTCAATGAGGCCTTGTCTCAGACTCTTCTACACTACAGAGCAGCTCAGCATGCCACCACTGGGGTGTCACCAGCAAAACTGATGTTGGGGCGAGAGCTGGAGTTACCCCTGCATAGACTTTGCCCTCCTACTTCTCATGGGGGCAACCCTGTGGTGAAAGCCAGGGTGCGTGAACAACAGCTCAAAGCACGGAGCAGATTTGATGCAAAGAAAAAGGCCCGTATTCCCAGAATCTCCCAAATGGACTGGTTGCGGGTTCAGCGGCCACACCGGAAAAATAAGCTCCACACTTTCTGGTCGCAGCCCCAGCAGGTGCAAAAGCAGTTAGATCCAGTTACATTCCAGCTATCAGATGGTTCCCGTTGGCATGCCAGTCGACTTAGGAAAATACTGTGCCCTTCTGGTGCAGATCACACCCGAGATACTGTGCTTCCTGGTTCTCTGCTCAGTTCTTCATGCCCTCTGCCCCCAGCACAGCATCCAGTGACTCCGCAAACAACTTCCCTACCACCAGTTGCAGCGTCGCGAGGCAGGCCTACCAGATCGCACATTCGGCCTGCTCGTTTTCAGGACTACTTAACCTCCTTTCACACTTAGTTCACCGGGAGGGGAGGGGAAATGTTGCATGCTTAGTTAGACTTATAATCTGTTGTTTAATTAAAGTAATGTGTTTGTTACATTGATAAGAGTGTAAGCCCGGGCCCGGTGCCAAAATGTCTGGGCCCCCCTAGAGAGGAAATGTGGGCCTGGTGTCATCTCTTGCATACAGCAGCAACATCCAGGACGCAGCACACTGGGGGGTTTCACACCCTGCGCTGACGGTCCGCACGAGGGACCGGCTGCAGTCGCCATTCTCCCCCCTCCCCTCATCGCCTAAAATCCATGCAATGTAATATGTACAAAAAGTAACTATACATGTTTGATATCTTTTGAAATGTCTCAGTGCGTCTGGTAAAATGGTCTCATCCTCCCAATCATAATGAAAAGCTAAAAGAAGTTCTAAAATCTGAGAAGAATAGTGTACAGCAGGGGGACATGCCCTCCCCCTGATTTCCTACTCAAAACACCTCCTGTATGTAAATAAGTAATCCCGGCCACAGGATCTCCAGAAGCCTTTTGGTTGCCAATTCTGAAGACTAATTATAATGACAAGATACCACCATGTGGTAGGTTTATTAGATTATCTGGGTATATAAGGAGAAGGGACAGAAAGTTCTGGGCGTCTGTAGGAGGATTGCCCGCACAACCACTGTGTGTAGTTTTCAGTTCCAGCTATGGTTAGGAGTCAGTAAGCTGATTGCCCGCACATGTCACTTGTGTGTAGTTTTTCATTGCCAGGTAGTAATTTATACAAATTCTTCAATTCCTGAATTATTGTTATGTTATGGTTAACCGTTGATTCTATTCTTGTAACATTGGAGCTTTGAATTATTGTTTTGATTACCTGGTCAATAAATTGTAACGTTTGATTCTATTCTAACTGCCTCTGAAGATTGCTTTCTCTCTACTAGATTAGTGGATTCGTATATTTCCGCAAGCCTGCGTCAGTTTTAGCGACGGCTAATATCCGGCATCTTTTAAGTGTGCTTGGGTGTAGGGACGGGCTAATTCCGTTCAGTGACGGTGAACGCCGTCTGATCAGACTGAATTCGGGTACGTCCACACCTCTGACTTTTGATTTAATGTTATTTTAAACAAAGATTTGGCCAACCCAAAGCTATTACGAGTGTAGTATATTGATCTGCTAACATATCTGATAGTGGCCAAAACCCTTTACTGAAGTAAACGATTGAACTCGAGTTCTGAGGGTGCCCCATGAGGGTTATTCGATGTCTCTGATTGTGTACGTGTGAATTTACGGCAAATCTTAGATACGTAACCATAATTTACCTCTGACTGATGACCGGGCCTGACGAGATTGTGTCCGTGAGACCTGTGAAAAACAGGGCCTCTGAGCGATATAGTTTCCCTACATCTGAGCGGGTAAAGTATTAAACGGAGCTGAAAAGAATAATCAATCATTCGTTCATGTTTTAATGATGCACAGATATCATTAAAACCTTTTCATTTATGGAGTCAGATGAAATAACGAGATAAAATATATAAGAAGAAGTGTTCCATTTTAATGTTCTTGTTGTGTCGTGAAAAGGAAAGATCGTAACACGCAAAGCCCTTCACCCGCGGAACGACTGCCGTCATTGGATCGTTCCAGCCGGGTCCTTTCTTACAAGAGATAAAGAGCGCTGGTCACTTTAAGAGTTGGGAATGAGCAATGACGTTGGCGCTAGAATGTTTTCACGGAGTTCAGTGACGTGAGTGTCAGTTGATGCAGTTCAGTAAGGTTGACGAGAACAATAAAAGTTAAATAAGTTCAAGTACGAGTCCTCTTTACAGACATAACAGTCTCCTATATATGACAGCTGGCTATGATAGCAGACAGAGCTAAACGTTTAGCCCTCATTTGGGCATCTCAGGTTGTCTAAGCGCTCTTACAACCAGCCTGTGTGTGTGTCCTAAACTACCAAGCATGAAAACAACTAATCGGCCCCGATAACCTATCTCTGGAATAATATTTAGGAGTGGCTGATATTTAATAACTCTGGTCATAAAAGCTTCCTTCATTCTAGAGTCAAAGGTGCATGCTATCTCCAGAACAAACACCTCTCTACACTCCTCATTAATCACTACAGCATCAGGTGTATTAGCAGACAGATCAGAGTTATTACTGAGACACTGAAACATTGACGGTTTACACTAGAATATTTACATGATTTGATATGTCCTTCACTATCAGGTCCACTATTTTGTGTGGACGTGCTCTGTACATTCCCTCGTCAGCACGGCAGCCATCCAAGATATGTGGCAGTGTCTCTGTGATCTGTTCTGTAGTGTGATGCAAACAATGAGCGAGCGGAGCTGTAGGGAACCAGATAGAAAGGGAGAACGTGTAATCTGGCTTTTACTGTGAACATAACAATGTCCTTACTGAGTGCAGTATTCTTCAGAAATGAATGATCAGCAGAGGGAAGACATGCAAGTTTTCCCTGAAGTTTCAGTCCAGTCCAGTGTTGTTTTTGTTGGTATTGATGTAGATCGAAGAGAGTTCGCCGGGCTCCTGCAGATGTTAGCGGGAGGCTATCACCACCGTATGTGACTGCTGCTCTGACATAGTTCAGTGATGATATCCTCCGACACACACACACACACACACACTCTTACACAAACTCACACACACACACACACACACTTATACACACAAACTCTCTCTCTCTCACACACACACACACACACTCTCTCTCTCTCTCACACACACTCTTACACACTCATATACACTCTCTCTCTCACATACCACACACACACACACACTCTCTCTCTCACTCACACACTCTTACACACACCCACATACACACTCTCTCTCTCACACACACTCTTACACACACCCATATACACTCTCTCTCTCACACACCCACACACACACACACTCTCTCTCACTCACACACTCTTACACACACCCACATACACTCTCACTCACACACACACTCTCACTCACACACACACACTCTCTCTCTCACACACTTATACACACAAACTCTCTCTCTCACACACACACACACACACACACACATACACTCTCTCTCACACATACACTCACTCACTCACACACACACACACACACACACACACACATACACTCTCTCTCACACATACACTCACTCACACACACACTCTCACTCACACACACACTTATACACACAAACTCTCTCTCTCTCACACACACACACACACACACACATACACTCTCTCACACATACACTCACTCACACACACACACACACACACACACACACCTCTCTCTCACACACTCTTTCTCACACACTCCACACACACACACACACACACACAACTCTACTAGAATATGTATAGACTAACTAATATGTGTAATAACTAACTAAAGTAGAAGAACTTGACTAGCACTGATATATTTCCGTACACACATATATATATATACACCAGTCTGTCAGTATATGTGAACAGATGTGTTGAGAATTGTTTTTACTGTACAGTATTAGTTTATAGGTCTTCCTCCAATAACAAGACGTGGTTCTCTTACAGTTTAAATCTGAGATGATCCAGTGTTCTGAGGGGATGATCTCAAACACTGTTATACTGCTGGCATGATTAAACCGAGGAGTCAGACTTCAAGAAGTGATTGAGGCATGATTAGAGAATCACTCATTAATACAGCACACTGACCCGAAGCCCTCGAGACCGTGAGAGCTTGGCCTGAATGCAGAGCGCAAACAAACCCACCATTGTGTGCGTCGTGTCAGAGGAGCAGCGTTTCTGTTCGGTGACAGCACAATGTTAGCCTTGTACAGTCGCACAGGGTCACCTTGAGCTCATACGCACACCGACGCAGCTTCTGGAGGAATATAGTTCAACGCCTCAGATCCATCGCTGGGGATCGTGTCAAATTAAGCAGCGTGTTCTCAGCTGTTCTGTTGGGTCACAGCATCTCAAAGATGTTCGGTTCAGAAATAAAAGAAGTTTGACATAACCTGTTATTTGTGTCAATGTAGTGCTGCCGAACGATTAATCGCATTCGAAATAAATGTTTTTGTATATTTATTATCTATATATAAATACAAACACATGCATGTATATATTTAAGAAAAATATGTTATGTTCATATATATATTAAATATTAGTGCTGAAGTGTGTGTGTGTGTGTTCCCACTGCTCCAAGTGTGTGTGTATGTGTACGTGTGTGTGTGTGTGTCTGTGTGTGTGCCCACTGCTCTAAGTGTGTGTGTGTGTGTGTGTGTGTCCACTGCTCCAGGTGTGTGTGTGTGTGTCCACTGCTCCAAGTGTGTGTGTATGTGTACGTGTGTGTGTGTGTGTGTGTGTGTGTGTGTGTGCCCACTGCTCTAAGTGTGTGTGTATGTGTACGTGTGTGTGTGTGTGTGCCCACTGCTCTAAGTGTGTGTGTGTGTGTGTGTGTGTGTCCACTGCTCCAGGTGTGTGTGTGTCCACTGCCCAGGTGTGTGTGTGTGTCCACTGCTCCAAGTGTGTGTGTATGTGTACGTGTGTGTGTGTGTGTGTGTGTGCCCACTGCTCTAAGTGTGTGTGTGTGTGTGTGTGTCCACTGCTCAGGTGTGTGTGTGTGTGTGTCCACTGCTCCAAGTGTGTGTGTGTGTGTGTATGTGTACGTGTGTGTGTGTGTGTGTGTGTGTGTGTCTGTGTGTGTGCCCACTGCTCTAAGTGTGTGTGTATGTGTACGTGTGTGTGTGTGTGTCTGTGTGTGTGTGTGTGTGTCCACTGCTCCAGGTGTGTGTGTGTGTGTCCACTGCTCCAGGTGTGTGTGTACTTGGATGGGTTAAATACAGAGAACAAAATTTCACTGCTGGTTATACTCTGTATAATTATGAATGTGACAAAAAAATAAAAAATATATTTTTTTTTTTGTACACAACCGATATCGCTTGGCTTTCTGTAGCGCAGCTGATGCACTTCCCGTGAAACCAACATGCATTTAGACACACTATAGCATGAGATGCTTTCTTGTTTAGAAAAAATAATATAAAGGCTTTTTGTTTGCTGATTGACAAATGTCTAGTTTATTCTCTAGTTAAGAGTTTATTCACGCACATAAATATAGCCTAATTCATATTCAAGAGCCTTTTTTCTCCTTGGGAAACTTCTGATAATATTTCAAGTCCAGTCAGGGTTAGGGTTAGGGTCATTTGCCATTAAATGTTATATATGGATTAAAATACATGGTTTTAAGATATATATTATAAATAAAATATAGCCTATAACACCATTCAAAAAAGGTTAGTATGTTTTAATGGTTTTGAAACAAATCCTTTCTGCAGTAAATTAGCATTTATTTGATAGAGTACATTATTTACATACAGTAAAAACAGTACATCTACAATTCGAAAGAACTGCTTTCTATTAATATAATATGAAATGTGTTTTCCTCTCATGCTAAGCTTTATTACTCCAGCTTTCAGTGTCACATGATCCTTCAGAAATCATGCTGATTATTGCTCAATAAATTATTATCCTTTTTATTATTATAGCTGGCACGCCACAACGGCAAAAAAGCTAGATTTGAAATGTAATTGATAACAACAAAAATATAAATTGTATTATTTAATTGATATAAACAAATATAAATCAGGACTGCACTAAAATAATACCAATTCTGAATATGAGAAGCATATGTTTCCCATCTTTCTATAACAGAAAAGTTTGGACGTTTTGTGAAATTACATACAATCAAGAAAATGTTATGTGCTCATTCTTTTTAACCTATATTTAATTGACCGAAGTACAAAGACAAATATCCAATGTTTTTACTGTCCAAATGTTATTTTGTAAATATAAACTATTTTTGATTTGGATGGCTATAACACACTCCACAATAGTTGGGACAGAGGCATGTTTAACACGGTCACATCAACTTTCCCTTTAATTACAATGTTTAATTGTTTGGGAATTGAGGATACTAATTCTTAATTCAATTTTGCTCACAAAGCTTTGCCCAATCTCACTAGATGCAAGACTTCAGATGCCCGTCAGTCTGTGGTCATTGTTATCTGATTCTCCTTTTCATAATATGCCGTACATGTTCATTAGGAGACAGATCTGCTGGTCAGTCAGTCACATCCACATGTGTCTGTTGTTATAGCACATGCAGAATGAGACCTGGCATTGTCTTGATCTAATAACTATGGACTTCCCATGAAAGACGTCATCTATACGTCAGACTTTGATGCAGCAGCAGACTGTGTTAAGTGAGAGTGGTTTCTTGAAGTACTCCTGAGCCCATGTGGCAATTTAACACCACAGTATGATGATTTCTCATGCAATGCTATCTTGAGGGGTCAAAGGTCATGCAAATTCACCTGAGGTGTCCTGCTTTGCCTTACACACACTGAGATTTATCTGGATTCCCTGAATCTTTTCACAGTAGCTGGTGAAAGACCTAAATAATTATTTGTGATTTTGCATTAAGAAATGTGATTTTTTATTTATTTGGCACAAAGTGATGAGCCATGACTGAGATTATCCTTTTATACCCCAAAAATGATACCCTGGCCTATTACCAGTTCACTATTTACTGTGAACTGTTTCAAAACAGTTTAATTAGGATATTCTATAGCCTTTTCATTTTTATTTTCCCTCTGTCCCAACTTAATTGGAGCGTGTTGCCGCCATTTGTTTATATTTATAAAATGCATTTATGTTAGTCAACAAAAACATTGGAAATATTTTCTTTGTACTTCTGTCAATTAAATCAAAATCAAAGAGAACACTAATAAATCACAGGTTCTTGATTGTATTGCATTTTACAAAACATCCCAACTTTTCTGTAATTGGGGTTGTACTTGAAGTATTTGTAAGCAAACTTTGAAATATTGTCACAGAATTTATGAAATATAGTAAAAGAGAGCTTATGTTTCTTCCATCTGCACGTGTAAATGAACCAACAAAATTACCATGTCTTCTAGAAAAAAGGAAATTCTATATATTCAATTTTTTAGGGGTATTTTTTTAAAACAAGGGATAAATATTGTTATTTTCACTGAAAGCTAATTGAAAACATCCCTACATATTACGGCAGTGAAAGGGTGTTCAAGAGTTGAACAAACTAAAATATTATTTATAATGTCCCTGTGGATATATTCTAAACAAGATATATATTTTTTATCAAGTCTCTTTAAATTTGGGGCAGTTTCATTGAATCTGTAGTAATAAAAATCACCAACATGGTTAAATTAATCTTATTACACTTAGTTTAAAATATTTCACGGTCAAAAAAAGTAACCCACTTCACTCCACTGATCTATATATAAATAAGACATTATTTATTAATTATTATCAAAATAAGTTTTTGTTTATATATGTGTATATTTATTATCTATATATAAATACAAACACATGCATGAATAAATGTAAACTCAGACAAACTGATTTTCAGTTTATTAAACACCTTAATAAATAACATCTAAAATGCCACGGTAAACATAAACGTTAATATACAATTATTCAATAAATAAGTCAAATAAATTCATGTACAGACATTAATCCGTGAAAAACTCCTTGTGAGAATTCATCGGTGCGCGTATGGCAAGAAATAATTTCACTAGAATATAAAAATATGTACAGAAATATTATTTACACGTGTGCCTGGCAAACCCGCTCGAGGAGAGCCGCTCGGTGCAAAAGCAGTGCTACATATGAATCATATTAATTCTTCAATGCGAACCGGTCGTCATCAGGCGCTCCAAAAGCTCCACCATCTCCGGAGCGCGAGCGTCCCGGGCCACGGCGAGAGCGTCGGCGCCGCGGCCGTCCCGGTGCTCCAGGTCCGAGAGCGGGGCCAGGTACTGCACCACGTCCCCGTGGCCCTCGCGGATGGCGATGTGGAGCGGCAGGGCCCCGCTATGGTCGGGGACGTTAACGGAGGCGCCGTGGTCCACCAGAACCCTCAGCGTGTCCAGGAACCCGGTGCGGGCGGCGTCGTGCGCAGGGGTCACTCCGCAGCGGTCCTGGACGTTCGGATCGGCGCCGTGCTCCAGAAGCACACTCGCCACGCCGGGGCATCCCATCATCATCACCTGCAGACGGCAAACACCGGTCACTCCAGGAGCCTCGCTGATGACCGGCCCACATGCTTTAACCCTACGATTGTGTTCGGGTCAAAATGACCCGGAGATTTTATTTCTCCAGAATTAGCGTTATCGCATTAGACTCAAACTTACCGACTGTGTTCACAAGCACTGTTTTGTATTATTTTCGTAATTTTGTAACACTTACAGTTTTCCCGCTCAAAAATATAAATTGGTTATAAATCTGGCATTATGTTATGTTATCACCAAATATTGGTTTCAGGCCTGGTTTTGTGTTTCTATGTGCACCTCGTTTATCTGCAAGTAGGCGTAAAAAAACATTTCTATGAATAATTTTCGCAATGTGAGATTATAAAACATTAAAACACTAGTGTGCTTTAATATTTAATCAGGAGGTTGTATTTTAAATGCTTTTATTATGTACAAGAATGAACTTTCAATGTGTGAATTTATACACAATAAAAGCATTTAAAAGAAACCCTGATTAAACATTAAAAATATGAATATGAACACAATAAATGTAACTAGCCTGAAACAAAGTGTCATTAAATTACAGTGACTTATGAAAATGTTAAGTATTACCAAAAGTGTTAAATCTGAATATTTTCACACATATATAAAGATTTATTAAATATATTCCTGCTCTAAAATATGAGACGGCAATATTTCAGGAGTTTAGTACACATGCTTATTCAATAACTGGCTTATGTATATGTTTCATATGTGATCAGTTTTCCCCCAAAGCATTATTAGATGCCAGTCATAGATATGCAAATAAGTGTACAGTATCATAGTTATTAAACTAGATCTAGATATGATTTAAATCAGTGTTAAAGTCTGATTTTGTGCTTTAAAAGATTATACTCTTAGTTAAAGTGATCTAATGAAGGATTCAGTGATCAGTGCTGTAAGATTAAACTGTTTAAACTCATTAACACTTGAAAACACTCATTAGAAATGTAATCATTTACATTAATTAATTGAAATGTAACCCACAGTAATCTTCCATTTAGCGTCATCATATTACGCGATGACGTCATCGCGGCTGGAAGGGAAAGCGAAACGAACAGAACCTGTGACTCTACGGTATAAGTGTGAAGCGGGGCACCGGACCTGCAGCGCGGTTCTGCCGAACTCGTTCAGCGTGTCCGGTTGTAGCCGGTGATCCTGCAGCATCCGCCGCACCGCGTCCACATTCCCCCGCGCCGCCGCCGCGCCGAGGCTCTTCCCGCAGCCGAAGCCGTCCAGAACCATCCTCCGATCCGAGAAAACGCTCAGCGAACCGAGTCAACAGCATTCACACGAACCGCGTTTAAAGCGTCTCGACCGTTGGCTGTGGTTCTGTTTACAAACAATCACAAATAAACGCGCGCCTTTACATCACGCGCCTGACCGACAACAGCGCCGCGCGACGAGCCAATCAGCGCTCACACACGCCGACGCGGCTGACATAATTGGACAAGAGGGAGGAGTGCTGATAGGCGTTGCCGCAGTATCACCGTGGCAACTGCGCCAGCGACCAATGAGAGTGCAGAGCGCAGAAGGCGGGCGATTTGAGAAGGTTTATTTGTAAACTGTTGTGTTCATTCACTGCCTCAGAGAGAGAGAGAGAGAGAGAGAGAGAGAGAGAGTGTGTGTGTGTGTGTGTGTGTGTGTGTGTGTGAGAGAGAGACTGAGTGTGTGTGTGTGTGTGTGAGAGAGAGACTGTGTGTGTGTGTGTGTGTGTGTGTGTGTGTGAGAGAGTGTGTGAGTGTGTGTGTGTGAGAGAGTGTGTGTCCGCGTGTGTGTGCGCGTGCGTGTGTGTGTGTGTGTGTGTGTAAAAGAGCGGGTCTTCCCCCCCAACACGCGACTCATCATAATAAACATATTTAGGTATATATATCAGTAATTTCAGGACAAACATATTCAATTTATTGCAAAATTAAACAGAAATTATTAACAACACTCCTTGATTCGGTGCTAAGGCACTTTAGTAAATGACTGAAATGCTGAGCGCGTCGTTAACATCCAACGATTTATACATTAATGTTTAGGTCTAATGAAATTCAGTCAGGATAAAATCATTTAATAAACGTTGCAGTGCAGTTCTCAGTCGCGTCTCATTAGCTGTTAGTCCTCAGCTGGTAATCTGAAAACATACATTATGATAATTAATACCAAACATCAATATCAACATGCATATAAACAATATTTGCTCGTCTGTATACAGTGCATTGTTTAATATCTGCGTGCTAATATTAGTGTTATATTCTTGGTAACACTTGGTAATAAAGCTCTTTCTATTTATATATTTTTATATGTATATATTATTATTATGTATTTATTAATGTTGTGTCTTTGTCTTTGGTGTTAGTTTAAATCCGAATCAGAAGAGCAAACTGTGTTTACACACGTATTACCTATAATTGAAGGTAATAAAACACTAATAATAAAGAAAATAGACAATATATTATAAATAACAATAAAGTAGTAAAATATAGAGACAGAGGAAATATTAACAGATTGACCATATCCAAGCTTTACGTTGCATTCATAAGCAGCACGGGTGTATTTGTAGTAATAGCCAACAATACATTTTATGGGTCAAAATTATACATTATGCCAAAAATCATTAGGATATTTTACCGTAAATATATCAAAACTTAAATTATTGATTAGTAATATGCGTTGCTAGGAGTTAATTTGAACACTTTAAAGATGATTTTCCTCAATATTTTAAAAAGATTTCAGATTTATGACTGGTTTTGTGCTGAGGGGTCACATATTTATGAATAAATCTAATAAAATCTAAAGTGTTGTTAAAGCTCACCTCCGCTCTGTGTGATGTACCGAACCCACGGCAGCGCCTGATAGCCGCTCTTCTCAATGATCTTCATGTACCGCACCTTCACAATAACACCAAAGTAGCATAACTGATCATACTTCCAGATCTTAAAGGGATAGCGCACTCAAAAATTAGAATTCGGTTATTAATTACTCCCTCTCATATCGTCCCAAACCCGTAAGAACATCGGAACACAATTCTTAAGAGCAACACGATCAAGACATCGTTAAAATAATCCTCCGTAATTTCACGAAGCTACGAGAATACTTTTTGTGCGGAATGAAAATAATAATAAACGTATACGCTGTTTACGTTGAACAACATACATTGTTTACGCATGTGATACTCGAATCAATTTCGTAGCACTAGTGACACCTGCTGGTCAAAAGTGTGGAAACGCAACAAAAACACAAGCATTAAAAACGACCATTGCAAATGCTTTATAGAAAGTATAATACGTAAAATGAAACAACAATTTTTATTTTTTATTTTAATTAGCATGGCTTGCTTTATATGTTTTATGGACAGCTTCTATAGACCAATTCCGTGTTTGCAAACAGTGATGAAGTTAGTGGGCGGAGCCTATCTGGCGGCAGAAAATAACCGCTTTTCAAACGGCGGTCAATGGATTAAAATAATACAACATTTAGATTTGAGTATATATCTCCAAATTCTGACTTTATTCTCGTAATTACGAGATTGTATCTCACAATAACTCGTCATTCTCTCTCGTGAGTTTATATCCCACACATCTCCCTCGCTATTGTCGAGTTCAATAGAGTTATAAAGTCCGAAATACGTTGCATTTGCGAGAAAAAAAAGACTCCTATTGAGACTAAATAGGTAATGTTAAATGTAAAACGTTTTAGGTCTAAATAGTATCCTTTTGTAACTGTAGGTCAAATACAATATTTTATTGTTAAATATAACTTAGACCAATTATTTAAATCAAATTTATGCTTTAAAAGTAGAGTAATCATAGCAGGTTTCATTCATTCTGTTCATTTAAACATCTGCATCAAATGCCGTTTTTGACGACAGTATTCTATTAAAATGATTTGTATTCCGCTTCTAACATCCAAAGACGCAACGATACATTGTATCTCTCATTACGTGGATTTGTATGTGTGACGTGCGCGACCGCCAGCGGCGGACCATTGACGTTTCGAAACCGTTATGATGTAATTAAGCCTCGTTTACTGAAATCACGTGACTTTTGCCATTTGATATGCGCTCCGAACCAGTGTTTCAAAACACTGCGCTAAAGTTTCGAAGCTTCACGAAGCAGTGATTCGAAAACGTCCATCACTCATTATTATCGTTTTCTTATCGCACAAAAAGTATTCTTGTAGCTTCTTCTGAACCGCTGGATTATTTTAACGATGTCCTCGCTACGTTTCTGAGCCTTGATCGCGTTAGAATCCTTTCATCAGAAATATCTTAAAGGGACAGTACACCAAAAAATGTCATCATTTACATCATTATGAATGTCTGAACACAAAGATATTCTGAAGCTGTTTTGGGCATCATTGACTTCCATAGTAGGAGAAAAATACTGACCAGTGTCCCACATTCTTCAGAATATCTTCAGAACAAACACATTCATACAGAACTACTTGAGGATGTGTAGATGATGACAGAATATTTCATTTTTGGGTGCACGGTCCCTTTAAAGTGTGTTCCGATGGTCTTACGGGTTTGCAACGATATGAGGCGAGTAATTAAAGACAGAATTCTCATTTTTGGGTGAACTATCCCTTTAAACAGAAGGTTAAACCCAGTGACATGAGTGTAAATCTTCTGGGTAGGCATGTGTACGCATACTTATATATTTTATTGTATACATGTGTTTTATTATGTGATATGTGAATGTATAGTATTATCTGTTAGGATGTATTTTCAAGACAATAGAGTTAACTCCACTAAATAGAGTGATGGCGAATGCACCTGTATGCCGGACACGGTGAAATACGGGATCTCAAACTTGACGGTGATCGGAGGCTTTCCCTCCATCTCGTCCTTCTCCACGCTCGGCAGACCGAAGTGTGCGCGCATCAGAAACTCCTTTCCACCCTGTGGACCAACACCAGAGCTCAGAACTCAGACATAGAGCTCTCACAGAACACATAACGTCTCAGGACAGATGCTCTCTGTGTATTTGGGTTCTTACTGGGAAGGATCTAACGCTCCACACCACCAGGTTCTTCTCAGGGAGGTATTTAGCGTGACCCGTGCTGGTTTTGAACTTGGGAGAGTCGGCGTCGCTCGGCACCGGCACGTGGATCTCCACGTTATTGGCTACAGACTGCTTTTTAAACTGCCCTTTAGCCTGGAATAGAGAGAAAGAGAGAGATTGGATCAGACCCGTCTACATATACTAGGGATGTAACGATTCACCTCGACCCGGTTCAAAATCGATTCAAATATGTGACGAAACCGGTTGAGATGCTAAATAAATCACGATTCAATTAGCGTTAGGAGTTTATATGAGTGTATCTCTGAAGGGAACTTACGTCTTTACAAAAGTTTAGATGCCATTTATTCAGCTTGCCTCTGTATAATGCGTATAAAAGTGCTTTGTTTACAGCGGTAACCAAGGAAAAGAATCTGTTACACAATCTGATGTAGATTAAAAACGGCTCATGTACGCAGCATCTTTGTTTGGATGATGATTAAATGCAGCGGTTGCCTCTAATTTGAAATGTAAAGAGCAGACAACGCCTTAGTTTGTTTATATGAAGAGATTTATTTTATTTGTGTTACTTATTTGATTTGATCTGGGGCTCGTTTTGAAATTATAATATAGTTGTGTTATTTATATTATATTTAAATTGTGTTATTTAGCAGACGCTATAGAATATAAGCAATCAAAACCAACAAAAGAGCAATATGCAATAAAGTGCTATATTATTATATCTCAGTTTCACAAATACACATGCAGCATGTCCAAGCAATAATACAAAGGACATGTTTAATTCATAATTTATCTTATATCTAATTTAGTTCGATAGTGAATCGTTACATCTCGAACATATGCTGAAGATATGAACCTGTAGCGTCCTCACTAACCTTCACCATGATCTCCACCCGACTGTGAGAGAACTTCTCAATGACCGACTCGATCCAGATGAGCGGCTTGACCTGCAGAACACAGACGGATGCGCTTACAGAGACTACAACACATGGTGTGACGCCAGGCGGAGATCTACGAGAACTACAGTCAGGATCAGCACCAGATCAAGTGTGTGTGCAGAGGAAGATCAAACTCACGCTACATAGACTTACTATTATAATGATAAATGATGCGAGTAACCCTAATCATAATCATATGTGTCCCTGGAGCACAGAAGCAGTCATAACAGTCATATTTGTAGCAATAGCTATTTTGTTTTCCTATTTTTTTGCACGATTTTCGAATATTGTCCAAACCATACATCAATGGAAATATGATTTATTCTTATTAATCTCAATTTCACAACATTGACGCTTAAGACTGGTTTTGTGCTGCAGGGTCACATATAGTAAGTACATGTAGTTAATTAATATTACTCAGTACTTAAATGTATAACAAGGACACATTAAAATAAAGTATAACCCAAAAATCTCAGAGGAATAAAACAGCAGCAATATCCAAAATGATGCACAGGATAAAAATTAAATACCGTATTGACACGAATATAAGACGACCCTGATTATAACCCCCCCTTTTTTCCATGTACTTTTTTTTTTAATTATGTTCATATTGCATATTTGTCCTATTTTAATATTTGTTTTTAAAGTATGGTAAACACTGGTAACATGTCCTAACAATGACATTTAAAAAATATACATATATTTTTGATAAAGCATAAAAATAACAGGTAGCCCATCTGAATTATATAACATGTAGTCTATCATAACAAGATTGAATTATCAATAGAAGTGATATCATACTGTAGTCCTCAGATCTGCTTCTGTTTTAAATCACTTACAGATGAAGGTCCATCAGGATAACACACAACACACGTTACGTATTTCATGGCACACTTGTTTATTGTGTATTTGGCGCCACCTATTGTTGGAGGTCGTCTTATATTCGGGTCAATACGGTAATAATACGTTACTGTGCTTATCTGTCGCAGACACAGTAATTAGAAAACTTCAGGAAGCCGTTCAGCCGTTATTCTATCTGCTTGTGTCTGTTGTTTCATGACAAACGTGTTCGTGGATACACAAGCTGTCAGCCGCGCTTACGTGTGTGTTGATCCGGTACGACATGAGCTCGGACTCTCCGTCAGGCGGGATGAAGGAGATGGTTCTGTCACCCTCGAACCGTGACAGACGAACACACTGATGAAACTTCACATCCTCCATAGTCACAGTCTTCCCTTTGTCTCCTGGATATCACACACACACACACACACACGCACACGCACACACACAGACAGACGGACGGATGGACACACACACGCACACGCACACGCACAGACAGACGGACGGACGGACACACACACACACACACACACACACACACACACACACAGACAGACAGACGGACGGACACACACAGACGGACACACACAGACACACACACACACACACACACACAGACAGACGGACACACACAGACAGACGGACACACACACACACACACACACACACACACAGACAGACGGACGGACGGACACACACACACACACAGACGGACGGACACACACACACACACACACACACACACACACACACAGACAGACGGACACACACACACAGACAGACGGACACACACAGACAGACGGACGGACACACACACACACACACACACACACACACACATTAGCAGGACTGATCCTCTTCATCACACTAACAGCTCAGTATCGTTCGGTTCTTACGGCCGGTGAGAGCGAACAGCACGCGGTCGTTGAGGCCCAACCGGAGCTCCGGCATTCCTGAGAGCATCGTCTTGAGTTTGATGCTGCCCACGATATCACTGCTCATCACACTGCCGTTCGCGTTCACCTGCACACACACACACACACACACACACACACACACACACACCGTCAGCACACGTCACACGAGCCACAGACAGCCGCCGGAAGACTCGTCACTCACCAGCACGTTAATGGACTCGATCACGTCGATGAAGACCTCGTTCTTCTTGTACCTGATGCCCTCGGATCTCCAGGACACGGCGTTGGTGACGGTGGTGGGCACTTTGGTCTTGGCCACCTCCAGCTTGTTCCCCTGCTGCGTGATGTACCTGAGAGAGAAACACAGGTGAGGAGAAGAGCTTGGGTGTGACGGTGGCCTGAAGCGGACGCGTCTTACTCCTGAAGGATCTTGCTGTCGGTCGTCTGCGGGAAACCGAAGTCCATGAGCTCGTCCAGCAGCTCGTACACCACCACGAAGTTATCCTGGATGCTCTCCTCCTCCAGCTCCTTGAAGTACTCGGTGAACACCTGAACATTCAGCGCATTCAGTTAACACTGAAGAAGTAACCCCGGTGGTTAATGAAGGAGCACGGGTCGTCTCGGACTCACCTCCACCAGCTTGTAGAGGAAGGAGTAGACCAGAGACGCGTTGGAGTTCTTGTTGGTGGTGGCCACCACTGATGTTATTGGCAGGTTAAGGTTAAAGGGGTCATGAACTGAGAAACCGATCTTGTGACATATAAGAGGTCACTGAACTATAAAAACATCCTGTGAGTTAAACTCAGAACTTTCTCGTTCGTCTAAAAACTGATTATATTGAAGGACATCAGCTTGTGGAATATTCTACTCTGTGATGTAATAGTGTGGATAAGCTCCGCCTCCACAGAAGATCAACACCTGCTTCTACATCGCTGCCTGTTTAGCCCCGCCCACCGATTCTACATCGCTGCCTGTTTAGCCCCGCCCACCGATTCTACATCGCTGCCTGTTTAGCCCCGCCCACCGATTCTACATCGCTGCCTGTTTAGCCCCGCCCACCGATTCTACATCACTGCCTGTTTAGCCCCGCCCACCGATTCTACACCGCTGCCTGTTTAGCCCCGCCCACCGATTCTACACCGCTGCCTGTTTAGCCCCGCCCACCGATTCTACATCGCTGCCTGT
>CM050419.1:16177077-16179577 GCA_027564155.1 Gymnocypris eckloni scoliostomus
GAACTATTTGAGGATGAGTAAAGTGTACTGTCCCTTTAAATTCTAATTAATTTTTAAAGTGCGTCAGATCTCACCGAGCGTGATGCCGTTGGGCCAAGCGATGTGTTCGGTCACCAGAGCCGTCCGGTCAGCGCCGTTCAGACCGCTCTTCTCGATCCGCGCCGGCTCGCCCCAGTCTGTCCAGAACATGAAGCTGCAGGGCGGGAAACAACAGATGAGCTTCCGAACGCTTTCGCACCTGGCCCGTGCGCAGACAGACACTCACTTGCGCTGCGGGTCCACGGCGATCGCGCGCGGATGCTGCAGGCCCACAGCGTCTTGCACACACACACGCTGAGAGAGAGAAAGCTCGCCGTCCGTCCAGTAGATGTTCCCGTGGACCCAGTCCACCGCCAGACCCTCGGGGCGGGAGATCCGGCTGTCAATCACAGTGCTGTGGTGGGCGGGGTCAGCGGCCGTGGCGCTGCATGACACAAACACACACATAAACAAACGATTAAAGTGATTTAATTAGGAGGAAATCACTGAGACGGTGATTAAGTGTACGTGTGTGTGTGTGTGTGTGTGTGTCTGTCCGTCTGTGTGTGTGTGTGTGTGTGTGTGTGTGTCCGTCCGTCTGTGTGTGTGTGTGTGTGTGTCTCTCTCTCTGTTAGGGTTAACCCTAACCTATTAACGTACAAACTTAGTGCACATTATTGAAGTAACAATAGTTAGTTTATGATTGACTTGACCGAGTGATCTCACGGTCTGTCTCTCACCTGTAGACACACGGACCAGAAGATGGTGTCTCTGTGAACGTCCACGTCCAGCGCCGCCACGTTCTTCTGCTGACGGATCAGCGCCGTGTACGTCCGGCTGCCCAGAGCCATCTTCCTCACCTCGTGCCGCGTGCTGAAGAGCAGGAACGCATCGGATCCTGCGGGAACACACACACAGCATCTCAGAGTCTGAGCGGTTACCCATAATTCCCTCTGATCACGTTCAGTCACACACCTGTTACCGCTTTGCAGTCTTTGGTCATGTGATCCAGCTCAAACCCGTCGTTACAGTCACACCTGAAGCTGCCCGGCAGGTTTATACAGATCTGAGTGCATCTGTCTGCATCTGCACACTCGTCCACGTCTACACGCACACACACACACTTTACATTTATGCATTTAGCAGACGCTTTTATCTAAAGTCACTTACAGTGCATTCAGGCTATACATTTTTATCAGTATGTGTACCCTGAGAATTTAACCCTAATGCTCTACCACTGAGCCACAGGATGGAACACACACACACAGAGAGAGAGACACAGAGAAAGAGACATACACACACACACACACAGAGAGAGAGAGAGAGAGAGAGAGAGAGACACACACACACACACAGAGAGAGAGAGAGAGAGAGAGAGAGAGAGAGAGACACACAGAGAAAGAGACATACACACACACACAGAGAGAGAGAGAGAGACACACACACACACACACGTGATGAGACCAGCTCACGGACCATCACACACACATGACGGAGCTCACCTCCACACGTTGACAGGTGAAGTCAGCAGGACACACACACACACACATCTTCAGGTCGCTGCACAACAGCCGTTAGTGAGGCACGTTAGCAGACAGAGAAAGTGGATTTAAAGATACCCACAAATGATAATTCAGTCATTTACGGCTGCTCACAGACAGGCTTCTGTTGAACACAAACAGAGACAAGAACGGGGCAAACAAATGGTTTCTGGTCCCCTCTGACTTGCACAGTATTTGATGGACTAACAACTGTTTACACAGACAGACAGAGTTTTGTGTTCAACAGACAGAAACAGACAGACATCGAAACTCACTGCATTGTTACGGCTCACAGCACAGACAGGGCAGTGCACACACACACACACACTGCGCTGATGCACCGCCACTGCACACACACACACACACCTGCTCGGTCACACGCATCCACTGCAGACAGACAGTTACAGACCGTTACAGACACAGACAGACGGTTGCAGACAGAAACAGACAGACAGACAGACACACACACACAGACACACACACACACACACACACACACACACACACACACAAACAAACACAGACAGACAGACAGAAACAGACAGTTACAGACACAGAAAGACAGTTACAGACCGTTACAAACACAGACAGACGGTTACAGACCGTTACAGACACAGACAGATGGTTCAGACAGACAGTTACAGACACAGACAGACGGTTGCAGACAGAAATAGACAGAGAGACACACACACACACCATTACAGACACACACACACACCATTACAGACACACACACACACACACACACACACACACACACACACACACACACACACACACACACACACACACACACACACACACACACACAGACAGACAGACAGACAGACAGCAGCTTGAACACATTGGCGTGTGTGATGCTCACCGGAGACACAGTCCGTTTCATCGCTGTGATCCCGGCAGTCAGGATTTCCGTCACACTGGCGCAGTCCCGGGACGCA
>CM050419.1:16184577-16189577 GCA_027564155.1 Gymnocypris eckloni scoliostomus
CTGTATAATAGACAACCCCCAACCCCAGCGGTTTAATTACAGAACTAACCAAACACAGGAAGAGTTTGAACATCCCCCAGAAAGAAGAAACAAAGAAGTTGTTGAATTGTGAAACGAGGCTAAAGCACACACAGAAGCAGATCCAACGTTACATCATATAAACGGACACTTACCGGTTCCGTGGACACAATGAAGCAGAAGAACCGAGCAGATGACCCGAATCTCCATCACCTGATCGATCACAGATGCTCTCCGGGTTCACAGGCAATCACTGAATGATGATGAGGATGATATTGGTACCGTACTCGTGTGATCAGTGACAGGAACGGGGCAAACCCATCCATATGAATGAAGCCGCGGGGGGCGTGGCTCTGCAGTGGCGTGAGGGTTAGACGTCAGCGCTGTGGGCGGAGCCTCGCGGCTGCTGAATAAATTATCTTCCCATTGATGTATGGTTTGGACAATATTTGAAAATCTGGAATCTGAGGGTGCAAAAAAATCTATATATTGAGAAAATCACCTTTAAAGTTGTTCTTAGCAATGCATTTTACTAATCAGAAATTAAGATTTATGGTAGGACATTTGCAAAACATCTTCATGGAACATGATCTTAATATCTAATGATTTTTTGGCATTAAATAATAATGTAAAATTTTGAGCCATACAATGTATTGTTGTCTATTGCTACAAATATACCCGTGCTGCTTTTGACTGCTTCTGTGCTCCAGAGACACACCTGTTAGTTTACACACGGACCGCTTCTTCACAGAGATAAGAGCCTGAATGAGACACAGCAGTATCTGAGCATCTGTCACACACACACACACACACACACACACGCACACACACACACACACACACACACACACACACACACACACACACACACACACACACACACACACACACACACACACACACACACACACACACACACACACACACACACACACACACACACACACACACACACAGAATGTCATTGTTCCTGCTAAATAGAAGATTTATCACACTTTCGTGGTTACTTTGCATATTTAAAATCTCTTCAGCACGGAGGAAACTAGCGTGCACATGTGACGCCCTGAAAGCTCAAAACAACCGAATCACAGTGTCCAGGTGTGCGCGAGACTCTCTGAACGATGGGAGGAATGCTGAAATATCTGTGGGATGAGATCATGAACGAGCGAAACCTCGTTAGAGACTCGCCTGACGACTGTTAATAATCACAGCAGAAACCAGTTCAACAGGTCACTTCAGCGTGACCCCGATCTACACACAAGACTCCCGAGCACCACTACAGCTCCGCTCATCGCTTTATTAACCGCTTACAACATTATAATTCAACAACATCATAGGGATCATGAAAATTGCTTTTTAATTTGATTTAGAACTGTCCTCATTAAGCTATTTCACATTTGGGAGCACAAAAGTAGTCTTAAGTCACTGGGGTATATTTATAGCAATAGCCATTGGCTCAAAATTATTAATTTTTATTGTATGCCAAAAATCATTAAAATCTTTTGTAATTTCCTACCTTAAAACTTAATTTTTGATTAATAACATGCATTGCCAGGGACATCACTTTAAATATTTAGATTTTTTTGCACCCTCATATTCCATATTTTCTAAATATTGTCCGATCATAACAAACCACACATCAATGGAAAGTTATGCATTCAGCTTTCTCAAAGAGTTATGTGTATACATCCCCCGCAAGACAATATCATACCTGAATTTATACCAAAAATATCTGTTCATAATCGTAATACCGCGTGTTGTTACCCTGATGATCCACGGCTGTTTTATGTTTGCTATATTTCACGAACAGTTCATCAGCTGTTTCTCACCCCCGAACAGTTCATCAGCTGTTCTTCTCTAACCCCACAATCTCTGGTTTTCAAGGGGTGTGAAAACTTATGAGCAGCACTGTATATCACTCTTCCACTATTGCGTGTAAAAACACAGTGAATCAGTTTAAATCACACTCGATGTGTTTGTGCTTAATAGACAAGAGTTTGGTGAAAACGGTGTTTAGACTCATCATCGTCATCATCTTCATCCCTTCAGTGACATGAGCTGCAGCATCATCTAGCACCAGATTTCAGTGGTTTAGTGTTTCTCTTGCTACATGATCATCATCACCTCCACTGTTTCAGATGTAAACACTCCAAACATTCTGCGGTGAACACGCTAGAACCAATGAGCGCCACCTGGTGGGCACCGTGCCATATTACACACAACATCATCCTCCAAAATCATACACTACAAAGTGTTTGTCTGCTTTAGTAACTCATGTAAGGTCAATATTTAATATTAAACACGGTGACAAACAAGAAATCTTTCACAGAAATTATAATGGTTTCCATTAAAATACCATTGTCTTTTTCCAGTAAAACATTACAAACTACTTTTAATAGTATGTTTTGGGAACTTTTCCATCCCACCATTAAAATCCATCACATACCAGTACACACCATTATAGTTTCCATTAAAACCAATATAATTCCCATTAAAATATGACATTTTCTGTGTTTTTCAGCAGGGTAAAATACTTGAGTTAATGTGTTGTGGTAATGTAATAACTATAGAGTATAGTATACTACATTACACTACATCTACTGTAGTAAAAACTGAAGTACACGACAGTATTTACTATGCGTTCACTATTACAGTATGCTGTAGCATTCATTATCAAGGTGTAAATTTCTATAATATGATACACTGCACTATAGTATGATTCAGAAACACTATAAACCACTTCAGAGTGTAACACAGCAGTGTAAACCAAACTGGGGTTGGTTATCAATACTATAAAACCATGGTTCATTTTTATAAGGGAAATTATTTATTAAGTCCAGCTGGCATCTTCAGGATCAGCTGGAAAACCAGACTCATGGAGCCATTATTTATTTTGTTATTTAGGTTATAGGAGTGCTAAAATATTTTTAATATATAAGGTTTTTTGTGACTTTTATTTTGATAGACAGTGAGAAGGCAGTGAAGTTAAAGATGGCCGCTTCTCACCTTCTTATCTAGAGAACAGAGAACAAAGAAGCACCCTATCAACCTACTAGGCATATACGTTCTTTAAGGCTATTTGCTTTGCTATTTTCCTTTTGATTATTTGATCTTGAGTTTGTATCCTTTCAATCCTGCTCAAACCTTTATATCCGCAATGAAAACAGAATATTCCAAACCTTTGTGGCAAATTAATATCATCAGAAGTGCATCAAAGGTGTCTCAGTGGAGGTACATAGGCACAAAATTGAATCCTGCTGATTATGCCTCAAAACTAGAGAACCCGGATTCATATGTGCTATCAGTTCAAGATATGGAGGATGCTGAAGTGGCAATTATACGATTTTTCCAAAAACAGGGATATTTGCAGGAAATAACTTGCTTGCAGAAAGGCATGAAGAATGTTGGCAGAAGCAGCCCCATCTACAAGTTAGACCCTGTCCTTGATAATGGCATCTTGAGGGTGTGTGGCCGCTTGAGCAAAATGGCAATGCCTACTGAGCAAAAACATCCTGCCATTCTTCCTAAAAACCATCATGTTTCCAAGCTCTTACTTCAGCACAGCCATCTAGAAGTTGGAAACAGTGGAAGGAATTTCATGCTGTCCCAGCTTAGACAGAGATACTGGATTCCTTGTGCCAATTCCTTGTCCAGAAAGGTCATTCGTGAATGCATACCATGCAGAAGAACAAACTCAAGTGCAGGTGAACAGAAAATGGGAGATTTGCCTATTGACAGGTTGACCCCTGACCTCCCCTTCACCCATGTAGGGGTTGATTATTTTGGACCACTGGAAATAAAACGAGGCCGTAGCATCGTGAAGCGCTATGGCGTGATTTTTACCTGTCTTACCAGCCGTGCAATACATTTGGAAGTTGCACATTCGCTTGATACAAACTCTTGTATTCATGCGTTCAGGCGTTTCATTGCTAGAAGAGGACCAGTGTCTGAGTTGCGATCAGATAATGGAACAAACTTTGTTTCAACTGAAAAGGAACTAAAGGAAGCTTTACAATCTTGGAACATGCAACAGATTGAACAAAGCCTGCTCCAAAAGGGGTGAAGTGGACATTTAACCCTCCCCATGGTGCTCATTATGGAGGGATATGGGAAAGGCTGATTCGCAAGGTCAAAACAGTGTTCCGGTCAGTCACCAGCAAACAATATTTGGATGAAGAAGGTCTTCAAACAGTAATGTGTGAGGTTGAGGCCATTCTTAATAGCCGACCACTCACAAGTGTTTCTGATAACCCAAATGATTTGGAGCCGTTAACACTTAACCACTTACTGCAGCTTAAGGCGCAGCCTCTTCTACCTCCTGGATTGTTTGTGAAAGAAGATCTTTACAGTAGGCGTCGCTGGAGGCAAGTGCAGTATATTGCAGATTTGTTTTGGAAACGTTGGATTCAAGAGTATCTTCCTCTTCTGCAAGCACGGTGTTCTGTCGATTTGTCCTACCCTATCAGATTTTCCTACCTGCCATTAAAACAGTGGGTAGTACAATTTGACAACGAAAAATGCTACCTGTTAAATTATGTTTTATTAATGTGTACACCTACCACAACCTTAAACCTACCCTTACAGTAATGCACATACAGTAATTACGTGTTATATTTGCGGTTGTGGATAGAAGGTATACATCTAGTACCGGAAACCAACAATAAATATTTTTTCTACCTATTAGATTGTGTTTTATTAACGTCTACACCTACCCCAACCCTAAACCTACCATTACAGTGATTCAGATACATTAATTATTGTTGTTCAGCGTGAGAAAAAGGATGCAATATTGATGCGCGCATGCGCAGTAAGCCGAGGTAGGAAAATCTGACGGGTAGGAAAAAATGGTCACAGATCAGGCGCAACTTCCGTCAAGGAGACATTGTGCTTGTAGCTGATGCCTCAGCTCCGCGAGGTTCATGGATGTTGGCCAGAGTCACTGAAGCTTTCCCTGACTCCAAAGGCCTGGTCCGCAGTGTACG
>CM050419.1:16194577-16214577 GCA_027564155.1 Gymnocypris eckloni scoliostomus
CTCGGGCAGCTCTTTGCGTGACGGCAGCTGGATGAACACCTCGCTCAGCTGACGGCCATTACTAACATTCACAACAGCACCAGACAAACACACATCAGTCATGTAATTCCTCTCCGACTGACCTACCCGTCCTCCACACCTTCACGGACCGACCAGAACAACCAGACACTGGCTATGTTCACATGCACAATTTTTGTTTCAATCGGACTGAATGCACGACATGCAAACATGCTGTTTGCACATAATGACCACTCTCATTCACCGTTTCTTTATTTGTTTTACACAGCAGAATTAATATTGATCCCTTTCTGGATATACTCTCACCCGCCACTTTATTAGGTACACCTGTCCAATCACTTGGTAACACAATCACATGGCAGCGACTGCATTTAGGCATCTAGATGTGGTGAAGACGACTCAAACCGAGCATCAGAATCGGGAAGAAAGGGGATTTAAGTGACTTTGAACGTGGAATGGTTATTGGTGCTAGACGAGCTGGTCTGAGTATTTCAGAAACTGGTGATCTACTGGGATTTTTACACACAACCATCTCTAGGGTTTACAGAGAATGGTCCGAAAAAGAGAAAATATCCAGTGAGCAGCAGTTGTGTGGATGAAAATGCCTTGTTGATGTCAGAGGTCAGAGGAGAATGGACTGGTTAGAGATGATAGAAAGTCAACAGTAACTCACAACCAAGGTGTCCAGAATACCAACTCTGAACACACAACACGTCGAACCCTGAAGCATATGGGCTCCAGCAGCAGAAGACCACACCTTGTGCCGCTCCGGTCAGATAAGAACAGCACACGGAGGATACAATTCACACCGGATCACCAAAACTGGACAATAGGAGATTGGAAAGTCTTGATTTCTGCTGCGACATTCAGACGGCCGGGTCAGAATTTGGTGTAAAGAACATGAAATACCTTTTCTCAATGGTTCAGGCTGGTGGTGGGGGTGTGGGGGGTATTCTAGTACCCATTGAGCATCATTTAAACGCCACAGTCTACCTGAGTATTATTGCTGACCATGTCCATCCCTTTATGACTACAGTGTACCCATCTTCTGGTGGCTACTTCCAGCAGGATAATGCACCAAAGCTCAAATCATCTCAGTCTGGTTTCTTGAACATGACAATGAGTTCACTTTACTCAAACGGCCTCCACAGTCACCAGATCTCAATCCAGTAGAGCAGCTTTGGGATGTGGTGGAATGAGAGATTCACATCATGGACAAATCTGCAGCAGGTGATGCTATCATATCAATATGGACCAAAATCTCTGAGGAATGTTTCCAAACCTTGCTGAATCTGTCACGAAGAATTAAGGCCGTTCTGAAGGCTAAAGTGGGTCCAACCCGGTACTAGCAAGGTGTATCTAATAAAGTGACCAGTGAGTGTATACATACATATAAACCCTATGCTGTATATGTATCACGCATAAAAGGGTTTTCTCTATTCTCTTAAAGTGCCCTTATTATGGGTTATTATGAAAGGTTAATATTTTGGTTTTGGGGGTCAACAGGTTAACATGCATGTAAGCTCAAAAAACACTTTCTTATAATATGCATTTATTTTTATCTTATTTACTCAAACGATTCATTTTTCCAAACTCCTCCCCTAATCTGCTCTGATTGGTCGATTTAATTTAAAGCGGAGCGCAGTGTTACTTTGTGTACAGCGTTACCATGGAAACAGAGTGGCAACAAGTGGGTGGGGAATATGCTAATGTCTCATGTTGACGTCAAACAGGGATTGGTTTAAAAAAACGACTGGTTTCAATAATTCAGAGTTGACTCGTTCTTTAGAGAGACGATAACTTTATACACACAGCACTTTCAAATTTAACACTTCATTCACTTACACACTGCATCAAAGATCATCTTCAGAAATACATAACAGGTGCTCTTTAATGAGTGTGTTTTGGCCACAACCTGCAATAAACCTATCAGAGTCTCCTGTCCCTTTCCCTTTAAGAGCCGGTTGCGCTCGCGCCATGACGCCTTCACTATTCACACGATAATCTGCTCGTGCGCGAGGTAGCCTAATTCTGATACATGCAATAACATGTAGGCGTTTTTATATTAATGTAGCCTACACAATAATAATCTTATACATTGTAATCCTTTAATTTTTTATATTTGGCATGTTTGTGTGCTGCTGAGTGTGTAATAAGCAGTTAGGCGCATATTACTAACACGCTCTTTAAATAACAAAAATACTGCGCCATTGACTTTAGACCAGGTATTAGTTGGTCAAAGGTGCAGTCTATTAACAGCACCCCCGTGAGTGCACAAATGCATTTGCTATTTAAACAACGTGTATGATAGGGCTCAACGTCATCAACAACATCATCCCGGACCTGCTCTCCAGCATCAGGAGGATCTGCTGTGTTCTGTGAGCGATATACACTCAACCACGTTCAAGAGAATCACCTGACGACACAAGAACCTGTCCCCGGGTCCAGAACCATCAGCTATCCTATTTTACCATACGTGACCCTGGAGCACAAAACCAGTCGTAAGGGTCACTTTTGTGGATGGTTTGGACAGCATTTGAAAATATGGAATCTGAGGGTGTGAAAACATCTGAATATTGAGAAAATTATCTTTAAAGTTGTTCTTAGCAATGCATATTACTAATCACTAAGTTTCGATATATTTACGGTAGCGCTATACATCTTCACGGAACATGATCCTAATGATTTTTGGCATTAAAGAAAAATTTATAATTTTGACCCATACAATTAGCTATTGCTATAAATATAGTAAATTCCTCCATGAGCTCTGGCCTGTACTTTCCTGGAAACCACCCTGACACTCACTTCTCCTTATATTTAATAACAGCGTCCACAATCTTCTTCATCTTCTTGCTGAGCGAAGGAGGGTTCGGCGAAAGCTTCTCAGATGGCGGGCGACCTCGCTTCTTCTGTCGTTTGCCGTCGTCGTCTCTCTCTCGTCCGCCCGAAGTGGACGGGATGGCGTCTGGATCCCGCTCGCGCCTCCTCTTCCGAGTGGTTTTCTTGTGTCGCACTCGTCCTCGATCTCCTCCAGGGTCCCGTCCTCGATGGCCTGGGAACAAAGGGATCGATTAGAAACGTCCAGCAGAGGACGAGAAGCTGATGAAGCACGAGTCTGACCTTTAGCCACTGCTTCTCTGTGAGTGAGTCACTGTAGTCCACCTCTTTCCTCTGACGCGAGCCGCGGCCGAACATCTTCTCCTCTTCTTCCTCACAGGTCAGTCTTTCCACCTCGGCGTCGTCCTTCATGATCCACGTGGGCAGCTCGTCCTCCTCCATGAGACGAGGCTTTCGCTTGGGATTGCGAGCTTCCTCGCGGCGGCGATCCAGATCCATGCGCTGCACAGAAACACAAAGAGCTCATTCGGATTCAATCTGGATTTGGTGATCAATGCTGTGCTAGAGAAAGTGAACTGAGACCATGAACTGATCAAACTCATCTTCACTCCTGGCGATCATCTGATTTACGGTCTCATCGTCCGGCACCTCGTCTTCTTCCTGACGGAGACACAGACGCAAGCAATTTAGAAGAGCTTTAGAAGAACAGAAATCATCCACATGACGGTTTTGATGCTTCACAGCTTCTAGGATATTACTGTACACAAGCTGATCTGCATATTTTGAAATATTCACTCAATCCTGGAGATGCTCTTATCATCATCCGATCATTATAAAACCATGCTATCATGCACAAAACTGTCTTCACTTTCTTATGATTGTAAGACAAATCTCTTCCAAAATGAGTTTCCTCGTAGCTCCTAGAATCACGTTTGTATGGTTGTGAATAATACTGTTACAGTTGATTTTCTGAATAAGATGTTTCTATTGGGACTTGACTAAATCAGTTCATGGCATGACGCATTTGTTAATAAAACAAAAGCAAATTCCCTTTAAAGTGGTCATGACATTGTTTTTTAATTATTTTAATACAACCCGAATTCCGGAAATGTTGGGAGTTTTTTTTTTTTTTTATTAAAACAAAAAAATGTAAAAATTAAAATCACATGAGCCAATATTTGAGAATGAGAATGAGGTTTATTGGCCAGGTATGTTTACACATACGAGGAACTTGCTATAGTGACTGAAGCTCCACAGTGCAACAGGACAACACACAGGTAATAAAGAGTCATATACAAATATACACTGTACAAAAACTTTAGATACATTTTCAGATGCGCTCGTATCAAACTAGTCTACTGTTGTTTGTGAATAAGTGCAGTATCTCGTAACTCTACCGCTGAACAACATTAGTTTTGTAACCAATGATTTGCTCAGCAGTCCAGAATACCCTCCATAGTCTTCTGAGGTCAGATTTGGTAGCTGAGCTGAACCAGACAGTTATTGATGTGCCGAGGATGGATTTAATGATGGCAGAGTAGAACTGTTTCAGCAGCTCCTGTGGCAGGTTGAACTTCCTCAGCTGGCAAATATTTTCACAATGGACTCAATGTGATAGTCCCACTTCAGGTCCTGAAAAAATGTGGTGCCCAGGAATCTGAATGACTCTTTAAAATGTTAAAAAATAAATAAACTGAGGAATCGTACACTTTTATGCACAAATTGAGCTCATTTCAAATTTGATGCCTGCTACAGGTCTCAAAATAGTTAGGACAGGGGCATGTTTTCCATGGTGTAGCATCTGCTCTTCTTTTCAAAACAGTTTGAAGACATCTGGGCATTGAGGTTATGAGTTTTGGTGTTGGAATTTAGTCCCATTCTTGCCTGATATAGGTTTCCAGCTGCTGAAGAGTTCGTAATCATTTTTGAAGTGTTTTTCATTTAATGATGGGCCAAATGTTCTCTATATGTGGAAGATCTGGACTGCAGGCAGGCCAATTCAGCACCGGACTCTTCTACTACGAAGCCATGCTGTTGTAATAGCTGTAGTATGTGGTTTTGAATTGTCCTGCTGAAATACACGTCCTCTGGAGGGGAGCATATGTTGCTCTAAAACCTTTATATACCTTTCAGCATTCATAGTGCCTTACAAAACATGCAAGCTGCTCATCCCGTATGCACTTATGCTCCCCCATACCATCTGAGATGCTGGCTTTTGAACTGAACGCTGATAACACGCCTGATAACAAGAGGAAGTCTCCCTCCTCTTTAGCCCGAAGGACACGGTGTCCGTGATTTCCAACAAGAATGTCAAATTTGGACTCGTCTGACCAGAGAACACTTTTCCACTTTGAAACAGTCCATGAATGACAGAGCTTTAGTTGGCATCTGCAGATGGCACCACGGGTTGTGTTTACCGACAGTGGTTTCTGGAAGTATTCCTGGGCCCATTTAGTAATGTCAATGACAGAATCATGCCGATGAGTGATGCAGTGTCGTCTGAGGGCCTGAAGTCCATGGGCATCCAACAAAGGTCTTCAGCCTTGCCCCTTAGGCACAGAGACTTCTATACTTCAGACAGATACTTCAGACAGTATACAGAATGAACTAAATTTTGCCACAAGTTAAATATATTATGTTTCTGCAATATATAAATATATTGTAGAAATGTAATTTCCTGTAAAGCTGCTTTGCAACGATTGTATCGTAAAAAGCGCTATACAAATATTCTTGAATTGAATTGAATCGAATACTTCTCCAGTTTCTCTGAAACTTCTGATGATGTTATGCACTGTAGATGATGAGATTTGCAAAGCCTTTGCAATTTGATGTTGAGGAGCATTGTTTTTAAAGTATTCCACAATCTTTTTACGCACTCTTTCACAGATTGGAGAGCCTCTGCCCATCTTTAATTCTGAGAGACTCTGCCTCTCTAAGACATCCCTTTTATAGCTAATCATGTTACAGACCTAATGTCAATTAACTTAACTAGTTGCTAGATGTTCTCCCAGCTGAATCTTTTCAAAATATCTTGCTTTTTCAGCCCTTTGTTGCCCCCGTACCAACTTCTTTGACACCTGTAGCAGGCATCAAATTTGAAATAAGCTCATTTAGTGGATACAAGTGTAAAATTTCTCAGTTTAAACTAGTGGTGGGCCGTTATTGGCGTTAGCGTGCTGCGTCAACATGAGACTCTTATCGGGCGATAAAAAAAATATCGCCGTTAATCTATTCTCAAAGTTGGGTTGGGAGCTGGGTCTATTCTACGCAAGCTATGATGACTTTCACCCTGATATTTTAGCGCGGATGTATACCAAGCCGAATTGCACTGTAGGGGGCGAGAACGAGTCTTCGAACTAGAGGCTGGCATTTTTTCGGGAATCCCGCGGGATGGGAAACAAAATCGCTACGAATCACGTGATTGGGACGGGAGAGGAAAATATTTAATCGGGAGTGGGCGGGACCGGGAATAGATATCCAACTTTACACACAAATATACGTTTTATATAAATAAACTATAAACTGTATATTTGAATTCTGAACTCAACTGTCTCTTTATGCTCTCCTCCTGTTTGCTTTGGTGTGGCTGGTTAAGTGAACGACGCAGTCCGTGATGGACAGATTGTTAACGGCTGGTCTGTGTGGTAATACACTCGGGCAGGACATCCAAACGCTCACCTATCATTCATCAACCTCAAATACGGCTTTTCATCTGAAAGATGTATGTAGTAGCAACTTTACATGGCCGCTCAATATGATGTTAACCTAGAGAAATGTGCGCTATTGAAGTGTTTGTGTGGAGACTGGAAGCGCGTTTGCTGCAGGACAGGCTCCGGTGCGCTCACTCATCTCCGTAATTTTTGGTCATACAGATAAAAGTAGCCTAATACATCTTTCGAATCTGTAAAGACTCTACGTTTATTTGTGTGCACTCAGAATAACAACGAAACGTTGCGCTTTTAAGCAAACAGGATGCGCTTTAGGTCTCATGTGAACTTGAGCGAGAAACTTCGAAACTCCGTCTTTGAAAAATATATCTATAGAGAGTGAAATGTCTAAAAAAATAAAAATAGAAGACGTGTGTGTTAGCATGGATGATTTACATGAAATTGAATCTGTGCAACACTGTGCATAATAAGATGGCTTTCAGTTCAATATAATAACAAAAAACTACATTTTGGGTTTTTATTCAACTAATAAGGTGGGCACGCTGTGATCTGTACTATATTTTAACTGTAATTGACAGTTATCGGCAAAAAAAAAAAAACAACAACACGGGAGTAGGAGGGAATGGGAGTCATTCTTCCGGGAGTGGAACGGGACGGGATTTTCCCCCAGTTTTTTCGTGGGATTGGGACGGGAAGAGATACATTTTTGTGGGAGTGAGACGGGAGAGGTTTGAGAATTCACTCCCGTGTCACCCTCTGCTTCGAACCTGTGTGTATGCCTAACGTTACTGTGAAATTACCACATCAAACGTGACGTGGATGCAGCTATGAAGCCGCCGGGTTTGCTTCAGGGAAATTTCTTTTTTAAGAAGCTTCCCAATGGAAACTGACAGTTCATCACGACCTCTTATGTAGGCCTACAGTTCAAAAATCATGTTTAACTGAATAAACAGTTAGTAAACACAAGTACATCTTATTGAACATAGTTTATTTTCATCACCAATTATCATAGTAGAACAGCTTTCTCAAGCAGTTTGTGATGCATTTTGGAAACAGGAGATGAGCCCCTGGTCTAATGCGCCACCTGGCTTGAGAAACCCGTTCTCAAAGACTTACTTTTAGTCATTATTTGGGTAGCACACATATTCTGAATGCCTTCGGCAGAATTCAAATGAGCCATTTTAATCTAGATTAATCTAGATTAATTCCAAGATTACAGTGAGATTAATCTAGATTAAAAAATTAATCTATGCCCACCACTAGTTTAAACATTTATGTTCTCTATGTTCTATTGTGAATACAATATTGGTTCATGTGATTTGAAAGTCTTAGTTTTCATTTATTCAAATTTAAAATACATTTCCGGAATTCGGGTTGTTTGTTCCTTGAGGTTCTCTTATAATGTTACTAATGTTATTTGCACAAAAAAACAACAAATAAATATGTGTAAAAATTATTATTTTCAACCCTCATTCTGACCCTCTTTCTACAGTGACCTGTTTTAAGGGGCAGTTCCTTTAAGGCTCGTCAGTAATCTGCCTCTGTTATGATTGGCTAACATCACTGCATAGGAAACACTTTTAACGCCCCATCACTATTACATGTTTTGAGTGTTTTGACAACATGATCAAAATAAAACGGTCATTTTCAGACAAAGCATTATGAAATAATTTACTCACGGTTTGTGATGCAGCTGCAGTCTGATCTAGCTCCGCTTCATCTTTCAACAAATGATTCTTTGTCAACTCTCCATGACACTGTGCCTTGATTACAAAACACAATGCTCTGATCAATTCTCAGACACGATCCGGTACGCCATTAAAAATAAACTATCCACTTGTTCCTTATTGTCGGGGTCAAGTCACAGCGATCTGGATTATTTGGTAATTTAGTGACAGGGCTCTGACAGTCCCAGTGTCCTGTCTATGTGAGGGGGTGAGGTTTTGTGCTCGTTCGAGCTACATGTTCTTCCCTATGGGTTCTGATTTGTGAGCGCGGGGTTCGGGCGGGATCAAGGCGCGTTCCCTCTCGTCTTTGTGACTTGTTGGTGTGGATCATGGTGTTCGGGTCTCGGCACTGGATTCAAGTTCGGATTCTGTTTGTGTGCCTGGGTTTGGACACTCTTGCTCCATGTTCTTCAGTGTGAGCGCACGGTTGAAGTGTTAATTCACTCACCGAGCGCTCGTGTCTTACGTCACTGTCTGTCTTTCTGGTGAGCACATGGGGTTTGTTTTGTTATTCGTGCCATGCACTCATGTCTATCATGTTACCCCACCCCTCTCGTTATCTGTACATGGATTCATTTGTTTACAGCCATGTTCCCTTATTCATTTGTAATTCGGTTCCCTACTTATGCTCCCTTTGTTTGCTGCATCTCACTCTGTTTGTATGCCTGCCCGTTACCCTGTTCCTGCCTGTTCACAGTATTTTTCCCTGTTTATATTCATCATTCTGGTTTTCTCCTTTGGGGTGTTTTTTGTTGCTGTTTTTAGTTATTTTGTATTTTTGGTTAAATAAATCAATTTATTGCACTTGAGTCTTTGCTACCCATTAATTCCGTGACAGAACACATCAGCCAAAAGAAGACTCAGCAGGATGGAGGTTCATTCTTTTATTTTTCACAGACATAAAGCAGCGCCTTGACCATTCCAAGCCATCCCTAGCCTGGAGACTGCATCTCAGATCGGCCGTCCGTTGGGTTTGTGCGCGGAGGCCCTCTACGACTCAGCCCAAGGGCTAGGGCTCACTGCTACAACTCTGAATTATCTCTATCTGGCAGGCTTGGATAATCCCGCCAGTTGGGAAGGGCTGGGCGATCTCAGGATGTGGTTCTACTGGGATCTAGTGGACTATCCTCCCAATGCGGCGGTGCTTGCTCACGATCCTCCCGAGGCAGAGGTTCCTGCTTACAGTCTTTCCGAGGCGGCAGTGCCCGCCAACGATCCTCCCGAGGCAACGGTGCCCACTCACAAGGCTCCTGAGGCGGTGGTTTCCGCTTACAGTTCCCCCGAGATAGCGGTGCCCGCTCACGAGACTCCCAAGGCGGCGGTGCCCGCTCACAAGGCTCCTGAGGCAGCGGTTCCCGCTTACAGTTCACCCGAGATAGCGGTGCCCGCTCATGAGACTCCCGAGGCGGTGGTGCCCGCTCACGATACTCCCGAGGCGGCGGTGGCACTAACTATGTTCCCGAGATGGAGGCCGTCCCTGAACTCTTTGACTGTCTGATCCCAGCCAAGGTTGCCAATAAGTCAATTGTTTTACATTTTTATCCTGAACCCCCCTGGTCTGTCCCACCCGCTACCACCCTGGCTGTCCACCATAGGCGGTCAACATAGGCGGGAGCTCCCCTGGTGCAACCCTCCGCTCGCCCCTGGTCATCTGCCAAGATTCCTGAGCCTCCCGACCCTCCCTGGTTCAACACACTCTTCCCGCCCTGGCCTGTTTCCCCAGATCTATCTCTGACTGGTTTCCCCTCCCTCCCCCTACCTATGCTGCGCTGTGTAAGGTTTTGTATTTTATTTGTTTGCATTGTGTTTTCTTTTTCTCTCCAGTCTATTTGTTGTTTGTAAGTTTTTTCTGGTGTTTGGTGTCCCTCATAGGAACGTCAGGAGGGAGGGGTTCTGTCGGGGTCCTGTCACAGCGATCTGGATTCTTTGGTAATTTTGGTGGCAGGGCTCTGACAGTCCCTGTGTCCTGTCTATGCGAGGGGGTGCGGTTTTGTGCTCGCTCGAGCTACACACTCTTCCTATGGGTTCTGATTTGTGAGCGCGGGCTTCGAGGCGTGTTCCCTCTCGTCTTTGTGACTTGTTGGTGTGGATCGTGGTGTTTGGGTCTCGGTACTGGATTCAAGTTCGGATTCTGTTTGCATGCCGTGGTTCGGACACTCGCGCTCCATGTAGTGTCCTTCAGTGTGAGCGCACGGTTGAAGTGTTCATTCACTCACCGGGTGCTTATGTCTTACGTCACTGTCTGTCTTTCTTGTGAGCACATGGGGTTTGTTTTGTTATTCATGCCATGTGCTCATGTCTATCATGTTACCCCACCCCTCTCGTAATCTGTACTTTCTTTCACTGCATTTGTCCTAACGACCGACTCATATCTGTGTACTGTATCCAGTGCAGACAAGATTTGCTTTGCAGCGTAATCAAGCCATTAGAGACTGAACGACAGTGGGCGGGGCCTATGGGGAGAAGAAGACTATTCGCCGATGTGCTGCTCTGGAGGCGGAGTTTATGCACATGACTGCGACCGAGTGACATCCCCCTGCACCTCGGATCCAAACGAGCCATTTTCTAAGGGGTTATTACATAAACAATTTTTATTGATGATGACATTTTAAGTTAAGCATACAAAGACCTCTTCTGTGTCAAAAGATCAAGGGACATTTGGTTTCTCATGTCATGACCCCTTTAATATTGGAATAGTCAACATTCGAAGTGGATCAAAAAAGTTAATCAAAGTTGTCCTAAGACAAGAACGCATTTTGGTTTTAGGACAGCAGGTTTGGATCCACTTCAAATGTTGACTAGTGTAGTTTATGTGAGCGTGGTTGATGCGGAGCGAATGAAACTCCTGACCTCGTCCTGCTCCTCGTGCTCCAGGATGGCCTGCAGAAACGCTCGGCGCTCGTGACTCGATGACTTCTGGTCGAACATGCCGGCCTGGATCACCTTCTGGTCCACGTTCAGCTTGTATTTAGCGGCTGCCAGGATCTTCTCCTCGACGCTGTTGACAGTACAGAGCCGCAGAACCCGCACCTCGTTCTGCTGACCGATGCGGTGAGCTCGATCCTGCGCCTGGAGGTCCTGCAGACAGAGAGCATCAGAAGACCAGCGTCCCAGCTGAAGATGATGATGATGAAGATGATGGGTACCTGATGAGGGTTCCAGTCGCTGTCGAATATGATGACAGTGTCGGCGCTCTGCAGATTGAGACCCAGTCCACCAGCTCTGGTGCTCAGCAGGAATATGAAGTACTGAGAGGACGGATCATTGAAGGTCTTCAGCAGCATCCCACGATCCTCTGCTTTAGTCGTGCCTAAAACACACGCTCAAGCAAATATCATCTCTATCATTAGTCTTCTCTGAGTTAGGGTTAGGCACGATAATGGAGTCGGGCCAACCGTTGCTTGTTTCAGTAACTAGTGTAGCTACTAACATTAAGATTTCAGTAATAAAATTACAGTTACCATCCATAAAACAACTCGTTACTTAGTTACCTACTGATTTGAAATCAAATCAAATCAAATCTTACATTCAGTGAATGGAAATATATTCATATTTCTAATGAACTTATGTGATTTCTTTTGATAAAATACATAATGGAATATAATCGTATATGGGTAATTATAGTTACAATTAGCTTCAATCTACACATGACATTTAATGAGATTAATACAACACTTTTACTTTACTTATCTCACTATTAAGAGTTTGTAATCACGTCATGCGATCTAATGTGGATTTTGCTCAAACGATGAGGCAGAAATATATTGTTAGTAACATTTTAGAAGATAAGATATTACAAATTCTGTGGGGCATGAAAGAAAACTAATGTAATTAGTAGTTTAACTAATTACTGCTGCCAGAAAGTAATAATATTACTATATGATTTTTCGGGAGGAGCACATTCAGATAGTCAACTTATTTAGCATGATAGTAAATATATTATGTACAGTTGTGCTCATAATCAGTGTTGGGGAAAGTTAATTTTAAAAGTAATGTGTTACAATATTGCGTTACTCCCAAAAAGTAACTAAGTACGTTACTTTTTATGGAAAGTGTTAGTAATGCGTTACATTACTTTTGTGTAACTTTCGCGTAACTTTTTAAATATAAGCAGCGCTTGATTCATTGTTTTTAATACAAGAAGTTCTATTTATAGCAAATATAAAAGCCTTTCACACCAAAAAGTGTACTGACTAAACCTTAGGCTGAAGGACGAGTAAATCACATCTGTACAGAAGAACGCAGGAGAAGATTCAACACTATGCAGCAATAAAAAAACAACGAAGCACAATTGTTGCTTATTAGTATGGTTGAACTGGATCATCAAAGATCCGCAGCAAACACATCGGTTAATAAAATGAGATTAGATATATTTGTGTTGTTTAACATATTTAATTATTGCAGGTTTGCATCATATTCTGAGTTTGCATTTCACTGTTTTAATTAATTTTGATGAATACTGAATCTGTTTTTTGCGAGTGGGATGAATTAATACACATTTAGTCTAGATTAGATCTACGGTAAGATCATGTTCACACGGCGCATATGCTTTCTATTTGCTCAATCTGATTATATATAAGTGCAAACTTAGTGATGAAAATAGTGTAGTGCAGAAGCCTCAGCAACACAGGAATCATTCAGACACAGCAGGAAGAGGTTTATCATGAGCAATAATAATCATAATCATGCTATACTTCAGAAACTACAGACGAAGAGAAACACAAGCTCACCGTCCAGACGCAGGTATTTAAAGCTGCGGAAAGCGAAATAATCCTCCATTATGGTCATCAGAGTCGTCATTTGGCAGAAGAGCAGCACTTTGTGATTGGACACTCGCAATTTGGGCAAAATACGATCCAGCACCTCAAACTTTCCTGAGGCGCGGTATAAATCAGACCTGCGGGTCAGACACGAGAGCGCGGTTTAGTGCCGCAGACGTCTAATACAGATAACTCCACAGCATTTATACTAGGGCTGTCAAATTGGCTGAAACACTACATTTGAATTGTACTGAAATGTATTAATATTATAATTTAAAGGCGTAGGAGTGAACCTTAAAGGCCTGCGGCCACAAGAGGGCACATCGAGCAGAATATCACTAATGCACGTTTATACAAAACTATAAATAGCACTATCTTTGAAAAAAGTGCATAATGTTTAATGTTTATAAACCATGCATACTTAATTACGCATAGTAATTATTAGTATGCATACTAAATACTAAAAATCAGTCACAAAGAGTACTTTTTAATTTAAAAACATGCAGAAAACTGCCTTAAAGACGTGTTAACTATTAATTTTACTTGCTTTCTAAATATGCATCTCTCTTGTGAGAGCAGCGCTGGTATAAAATGTGATGATATGTGTCAGTTTTGATGTTTGATGTTATGTTTTAATGTAGTATTGTGAATGAGCGGCGCTGCATGCGGTGGGTTTAATTGGATACGCTATAAAATGCATTAAAATACAGCATCGTCGTCACATCTCGTGCAAAACATCTAACACTCAAAAGCAGTGTTTTCGAATTTAAATGACGAATGTTAGATTTTTTGACAGCCCTAATTTGTACTGCTCACCCCTGAACGATGCCTCCGGTGAACCCCAGATGCTCAGAAAACGACTCCTGCAAAAGCAGCACATCAGCGACACAAGAAACGACACACGCTGACCAGATGACCGATGCCTCACTAACACACCTCGATCTGCTGGAACATGTACGGGTGATTGCAGATCTTCCTCAGCTGCATGATGGTGTTCATCAGAGTCTTAGTGCCGCCTTTACCCTGAAACACACGTTCATGAACGCACAGCTTTACCCCGAGACATCCACGGATCTCCGGCAGAGAGCTCTCACCTTCTTGTCCTTCTCGGAGCCGTCGGTCAGCAGCACTCCTTTGGCCTGCATGTGTCGGTACAGGACCCTCTGAAGCGCAGACATGTCACACTTGATCACGTACTCCACCTGCACACGCACACAAAACAGCAGCATGCTTCATCCGTCCAGGACGATGACACAGACATAGAGAGGTCAGACTCACCTTCTCAGGCAGCTGTGCCTCCACTTCCTTCTTCAGCCTGCGCAACAGGAAGGGGCGGAGCACCTTGTGCAGGCGGCGGATGATCAGGATGGTCTCCTCCTCGTTCAGATCCACCTTGTATGAAAATCATATTTCACATGTTACAAAAACATTAGAAACATTGCCAAGCTGCGGAACATGTTACCTGTTTCTGATGCAGAAGAGCATGCGTTCGTGACCTCTAGACTGGACTATTGTAATGGACTGCTATTACTTTCCTATAAGGCCCTAAATGGTTCAGCTCCTGCGTACCTAACTAGTCTTCGATCACGCTACAATCCAACCCTCTCCCTAAGGTCGCACAACTCTGGACTCTTGGTAGTACCTCGGATAGCAAAGTCCACTAAAGGAGGTAGAACTTTTTCATATCTGGCTCCTAAACTCTGGAATAGTCTTCCTGATAACGTTCGGGGTTCAGACACACTCTCTCTGTTTAAATCACATCTCTTTAGCCAAGCATTCATATAATGCATCCAATAATCTTGTACTGCAGGTATATCTGATCAAACGCTCATTATTATGCTTTAGCTTGGGCTGAACAACAGCTACGTCTCTATGTGTTTCTGATTAACATCCCTAGGAACTACACAAGCTTCAGTCTGGATCCAAACCTTAAATGATCCGAGATGAGCGAACACCTGAGAAGAGATGATGCCAACACTCAATTCACACAAATGTAGCCATACGTTAAATATAATATAAGTTAATACAATACAGCCTAAAACTGTGCATTATCTTTTGAGTCAAATTGTTACATTTAATCAGCCAATTATCATAATAAGACATTTAAGCCGTTACCAAACAAATTAAATCAGTATCAACAAAATTAATCTTTGCAGAAGTCGCGTCTGAAGGTGTTTAGATGAGTTTACACACCGTTTAATGCACACGGAGCGCTCTTTAATGTTTTGATATTTTAACCATAAAACATTGAATACTGAAATTTGAAATTATACTTTAAATGTGAAATTAAAACCGCCAGCAGGTGACAGCGAGTCAGTGTTATTAACTGAGACACTGCGATTGAACCGAATCTTTTAAACCATTGAATCATTCAGGAACGAATCACTGAGACTCTAAACAGTGCTGTGTCTGGAATAATTTTTTGTTGGCGAAAATGAGCAAAAATAGGCATTATGGCATCTAAAACGTAAGTTTCTTAATATTAACTTATTGTTTTTTGAACTGTTGAATAAAATCAATATCACATTTGTAATCATGTTTATTTTGTGATCAATCTAAATGTATTTTAATAGATTGAATCATGCAGTGAAAGAACACACACTAGTCTAGATTTCATGTAATATATGCATGTACTCTATAGGTGTTTTGTTTGGATTTTTCAAAATACTCGATAATTGCACATCGTTAAAACAACAATTACGATATTATCACAGACGATATATATCACACACCCTTATCTGGTAGATTTAAATGAATTCTACTACTTTGCTTTGAATGGCAACTTCACGTTTCATGCCTGTAAACACTCATGGGTTCGATTGACAGGAAAAGCATGCATTGATAAAAATGTATAATCGGACTGAATGCAATTGAAGTTGTTTTGTATAAGATCGTCTGCTAAATGTGTGAATGTAATGCAAGATTATTTTGAGATGAAACCAACAGCCGGCTATCAATAGCTGCTCACATTAAATTCAAGGCTTAGGCCTAACCCTAACCGGTTGGGGTCATACTTTTCGAGTACCTACTCGAACTAACTTTTCCTGCTGGACTCTTTGGGTCCAAAAATGTTATCTTTTTGACAGTTGTTTTACCTAAAATACATTGTATTGCGGTAATAAAACAACTCATGCCTTTCCCTTGACCGTCGATTTTCACCATGAGTCCACCATCTAATTGTTTTCTGTGGTAGTCTTTTAACTACAAATGTAACTATTTATATATCCAAATCTTAATACTAAAAATAGAATAATAGCCTACACAGTCGTTAAAAGCAATATGAATAAAATCGTAACTTAAATACCTCCATCAGGTAATTTTGGACACAATGCTTCAATAAAGACAAGAAAACCAGACCCCAACCATCCAATTGTGGCACTGGACAAACTCGTTTAGTAATTGGCCATAAGACACTCGTCTGGGACTATTCACCTAAGGCAGGCCGCCTCAGATGAGGGTTTATAGTGTTTAAAGTGCTGAAACACCCAATGAGTCTGAGGTACACTACTGATGAATTGTCTTACAAATTTCCCTCATATAAATATGCCTGAGGGAGTAGGAAAAGGATGGCAACATGTGCCTCTTGAAAATAAAAAATATACATAGATTGAGTAAAATATTATACCAAACCCTAACAAAGCACCCAATATTCGACAGCTGACCCCATCGTAAATAATCATTAGCTTCGAACCATCGGACCGCAAATTTTAATTGGCCTTGAGCAGCACTCGCTAATAGAACGCAATTCTGGATCAGGATTATCGAACAGTGATTTTGAGTTTGATTCGCTGGTCCGGAGCAAGTTCAGTCAAAAACTTTGCGTTCCCAGTTTCAGTCAACTCGAACGAACTATTGCACTAAACCCAACCATAGTAAGCCTATGGAGCCGAAACCTAGTACACTAAACCTACCCCTTACAGACTTAAGGAGAGAGGGATGTAACCCTGAATCGACTCACATACTAAACCTACCCCTAAGAGACTTGGGGAGGCCAGCATCTAGCTCTGAACCAACTCATACCTTAAACATACCCATCATAGATTCTGGGCAATGCAGAATCTAACCCGGGGACTGACTCACACACTAAACCTACCCCTTACAGGTTTAAAGCATAGCACTCAACCAATTCACAACCTATTCAGGAGTTGCAGAATGACCGTTCCATCCAAAGTTCTTTGATGGAATTCGATTCCGGATCAGGATTACTGGATTGTTGACTGAAGCGTTGGCAGTCTGGTTCGCTGGTCTGGAGCAGGTTTAGTCAAGAACCTCGCATTACTGGATCTAATATTAAAAAAGCCAAAAACCTAGAAAGGCATTTCTCCTAGACAGGAACCAATCACAGGTGACATAGTATAGTCTAACATGTGTCGGTTTTGCCCTGTTTATCAATGTCCCTACTTCTTGGTTCTCCACATTCTCAGCCCAACGCCCAAACAGGCTCTTCTCCTTGACAGGAGATAGATCAAAGCTTTCCTGTTATAGTCTAACAGGCGTCGGCCCGTGCACCTATCCTCAGTCTCCCTACTCCAAGCCTTCCTGGACTAGTGCTAGGTCGGGGGGAGCTGTTGTAATTTTTTCTAACCTAACCCTAACTGTAATACGATTTTAATAATGGCTCTAATTATATGCGAATAGTGGTGTCCACAATACAAATGATGAATGATGAAAACATTGACAGCTAAGCATAATCCACTCAAGCATTTAAAGCGCTGATAATAAACATAACATTACTGACCGCCAGTGAGGACGATAACTGATAGAATAGTTATCATTATAGTTATTGTTCTTAGTGTGGACAGGCCTTAACAATCAATCCCTGAGCGATGACTAACTTTAGCTTTTCTCTGTTCATTTTCTTGAAGGATTTAGAGTTTGTCTTTCTCTTTGGAGTGTCACAAGTTGCTGGTGCGTAGATACGATTCCTGAAGCCGCAAAGACTAAAGTCTCAAACCCAAAGAGATATTCTCTCTAAACGTTAAGACTCGTCCACGTCTTCCTAAAATGCCTCACAGCTTTGCATAACACCGCCTGAATGTTTACGCAACAAAGGAGGTGTAACTTCTATTATAGCTTTAGTATTGCTGTCTTTGAGAAGCTGTGTGTTTCCAAATATGGTAATAGCTGTAACACATCCGTCTCATGCTTGAGGTATTCGGCCAATCACAATGCCGAGTCAATAGTCAACAATACATTGTATGGCTCAAAATTATAAATTTTTCTTTTATGCCAAAAATCATTAGATATTAAGATCATGTTCAATGAAGATATTTTATACCGTAAATATATCAAAACTTAATTTTTGATTAGTAATATGCATTGATAAGAACTTAATTTGAACAACTTTAAAGATGATTTTCTCAATATTCAGATTCCAGATTTTCAACAATTGTCCAAACCATAAATCAATAGAAATATTATTTATTCATCTTTCAGATGATGCATACATCTAAATTTTGCTAAATTGTCCCTTATGACTGGTTTTGTGCTCCAGGGTCACATATGACCCCTGTAATAAATCATCACGTTACAGTGAATAAAAAGTCTGATTCATGCTTTCATAGAAAACACCTGCTAACACAAGCAGCATTAGCATTCCAGAATCAGTCTGAGTGTCTGGACAGACGGACCTTCTCTCCGGTCATGGCGAAGGGTGCGTTGAACCACTGCTCAAATGTGCTGCAGCTCTTGAAGATGGTGGGCAGCAGGAAGTTGAGCAGTGCCCAGAGCTCCGGAAGCTTGTTCTGCAGCGGCGTCCCGGTCAGCAGCACGCGCCGCGGCGCCAGGTAATGCGTGTTCAACACCTGCGTCAGCTTACAGTGATGGTTCTTCATGCGATGGCCTTCGTCCACGATCATGTACTTCCAGCGAATCTGTGTCAGGAGACAGGAGCTCATCAGCACGTCTGGTCAAGATCAAAGGTCATAGGTGACCACAAAGAGGAGCACGCGTTACCTTGGCCAGCACATGCTTGTCTTTGATGATGTATTCGTAGGTGGTGATCAGCACGTTGAACTTGCCGCTGCGCAGCTGAGGGATGAAGGCTCTTCTAGCAGCAGGAGACCCCTGAACACACACATGATCATCAAACCAGCTGCTTGGACTACTAACAAAAGAGGCTCACGACACTGAAAGGTCATCATGAACTCGACCATTCACTTCCTTAAAGGGGTCATTGGATGCCCATTTTATACGATTATAAGATTATATGATTCTTTAGGGTCTTAATGAAAAGTCTATAACATACTTTGGTAAAAAAAATTCTCAATGTAGGACTCAATTTAATCCATGTTGCTTTAAATGCTAATGAGCTCTGCTGACTCCGCCTCTCTCTTCCGTGGAGTGACGAGCAGATCATAGATATGTGTAGATCCCTATTCAACCGCTCCAGATACATTGATGCATCAGCCATCTTGCATTCACCATAATATTCAATAAATATTCAAAGATATACAAGCGTATAAACCGCTGTTGCTGTTGTGCGCTCAAAGATTTGCAGACCGTTCCAAAAATGGCGGATGGCTTATGTATCGTGGGCTATAGAAACAGTCCATAATGAGGCATCTAGATATATATATCTATGGAGCATAGTCCCGGAACTGGCTAACTAGCACATTATTAGAAAAGGCTATTTGCAAAGATTCATAAAGTCCTTTATACTCACTTCTTCTGTAGATAAAGCTGGATCGTGTGAACATAGATGCATTTATGTAGATCGGGGATCGGCGCATTCACTTCGAAGCAAACGTAACGTTAATCCTCTGTGTCTTCAGCAGCTCAGATGTCTGGAGTAAATGACGGCTGATATATTCATTATTACATCCAACAACTAAACACCTCAATCGGTTAATCTGAGACATCTTGTCTTCCATGCACCGGAGGACAGCTCTCACCTCACGCAGGGGGGCGGGGCTAAGTTAAGATGGACCTGTCAATCAACGATCGTGAGCGGGGCATGTACAGAACTACGTCATTCTGACAGAAATCTC
>CM050419.1:16219577-16222077 GCA_027564155.1 Gymnocypris eckloni scoliostomus
GTCCATATCTAGATCAGATGGTCACTGCAGTAACCAGATCCGGTCCGTATCCAGATCAGATGGTCACTGCAGTCACCAGATTCAGTCCGTATGCAGATCAGATGGTCACTGCAGTCACCAGATCCAGTCCGTATCCAGATCAGATGATCACTGCAGTCACCAGATCCAGTCAGTATCTAGATCAGATGATCACTGCAGTCAACAGATCCAGTCCGTATCCAGATCAGATGGTCACTGCAGTCACCAGATCCAGTACGTATCCAGATCAGATGGTCACTGCAGTCACCAGATCCAGTCCGTATCCAGATCAGATGGTCACTGCAGTAACCAGATCCAGTCCGTATCCAGATCAGATGGTCACTGCAGTCACCAGATTCAGTCCGTGTCCAGATCAGATGATTACGGCAGTCACCAGATCCAGTCCGTATCCAGATCAGATGGTCATTGCAATCACCAGATTCAGTCCGTATCCAGATCAGATGGTCACTACAGTCACCAGATTCAGTCCGTATCCAGATCAGATGGTCACTGCAGTCACCAGATCCAGTCCGTATCCAGATCAGATGGTCACTGCAGTAATCAGATACAGTCCGTATCCAGATCAGATGGTCACTGCAGTCAACAGATTCAGTCCGTGTCCAGATCAGATGATTACGGCAGTCACCAGATCCGGTCCGTATCCAGATCAGATGGTCATTGCAGTAACCAGATCCAGTCCGTATCCAGATCAGATGGTCACTGCAGTCACCAGATTCAGTCCGTGTCCAGATCAGATGATTACGGCAGTCACCAGATCCGGTCCGTATCCAGATCAGATGGTCACTGCAGTAACCAGATCCAGTCCGTATCCAGATCAGATGGTCACTGCAGTCACCAGATTCAGTCCGTGTCCAGATCAGATGATTACGGCAGTCACCAGATCCGGTCCGTATCCAGATCAGATGGTCATTGCAGTCACCAGATCCAGTCCGTATCCAGATCAGATGGTGGATCAGCACCTAGAGACGACCTCTACTGCTCTGAACGTCAGCGGAGACCAGGACACCTAGATGAGCCCCAGAGACAGATCTCCAGTGAGGACATCGTCACCTAGACAGCCATCGGGAAAAGACCACTGGAACCATTAGAGTCCTTACAATCTGACTTTGCTGCAGTTGGAACAAACAACTGGTTTGTCTGGCCAGAGGGGAACTGGCCCCCTGACTGAGCCTGGTTTCTCCCAAGGTTTTTTCTCCGTTCTGTCACCGACGGAGTTTGAGTTCCTCTGGCTTGCTTAGTTGGGGACACTTCATTTCCAGCGATATCATCGACTTGATTGCACAGATACTATTTAAACTGAACTGAGCTGGTGACATCACTGAATTCAATAATGAAATGCCTTCAACTGAAAATGTAGTGTTAAATCTTGTCATTTTACATTATTGACACTATTTTCCTATTTTGATATTGTGCCGCTGCTTTGTTACAATTTGTATTGTTAAAAGCGCTATATAAATAAAGGTGACTTGACTTGTGTGTGTGTGTGTGTGTGAGTGAGTGAGTGAGTGAGTGAGTGAGTGAGTGAGTGAGTGAGTGAGTGAGTGAGTGTGTGTGAGTGAGTGAGCGAGAGAGTGTGAGTGAGTGAGTGAGTGAGTGAGAGAGAGAGTGTGTGTGTGTGTGTGTGTGTGTGTGTGTGTGTGTGTGTGAGTGAGTGAGTGAGTGAGTGAGTGAGTGAGTGAGTGAGTGAGTGAGCGAGTGAGTGAGTGAGAGAGTGTGTGTCTGTGTGTGTGTGTGTGTGTGTGTGTGTGTGTGTGTGTGTGTGTCGGCGCACCATCAGGCGTCTCATTCGCTCCTTCTCGATGCGCTCGTTCTCTTTCTTCTGCTCGCGCTCAGTGTTGGCGTGGTATGTGGCCACAGCTTTGGTCAGTTTCTGGATCTTTGCGGTGATGGACCGATGGTACTCCTTGAAGTCTTTGGCATGCTGCAGGATGCTGTTGAGATATTCCTGCAGCAGAGCAATGAGGGAATTAACACAATGACTGTCGTGAGCTCCAAAAGCATGAGAGCACTTGTGGAAATGTTTTTTATTTTGCATTCTCCTGTAACGTAATACTTAATATTCATCACTAATCATAAGATCAGCATCACAATGTGAGTGCAGAAGGAAGATGAACGAGAGAATCAGCAGGACTGGAGCATCATCTAAACCTGATCATAATGTTTTCCAGCAGGGTCGGAGATGGTCCAAGGAGCACCTTGAGCTTCACTGGAACAACCACACGATCACTGGTCACTTAGAAATAAAGCTAAATCTGATAAATATTCTGTTTGTTTGACATCATAACGTTTCCTTCAAAATCACCAAATGAGCTGTTTATTTGCAAGTTCAACCCTTGTGCAACCTTTTGGACATTTGTGTCTTTTTCAGTAGTGCATGTTGCATAGATTTTGGCACAGGTGTGTATTTTTATTGGACTTGTAATATTTCACCCTCTTTTGCTTTAATAAATCTGTTTTGCAC
>CM050419.1:16227077-16237077 GCA_027564155.1 Gymnocypris eckloni scoliostomus
AACAATATCTGTGAAGTTACGGTGCTGAAGGTTCATTGGAAACGGAAATGTCTTTTAAAGAAAAGTCTGTTTAATGCCTACAATTATGACTGGTAGGGACTACAACGAGCTACTTCCTGGGTTGGTGACATCACAAACCCTGCAATTAACATAAACCCCACCCACTGGAACACACAACAAAGGAGGCGTGTGTGTGTGTGTGTGTGTGTGTGTGAAAGTGTGTGTGAGTGTGACTGTCTCTGTGCTTGAGTGTGTGTGTGTTGTGTATTGTGTGTGTGTGTGTGTGTGTGTGTGTGTAGTGTGTGTGTGTGTGTTTGTGTGTGTGTGTGTGTCTGTGTGTGTGTGTGTGTGTGTGTGTGTGTGTGTGTGTGTGTGTGTGTGTGTGTGTGTGTGTGTGTGTGTGTGTGTGTGTGTGTTTTAGGAGGGTCAGATCTGCTCACCATGTCCTCGGCTGAAGCCAGTGCTCCCTCCGCCGGGCGGCAGGCTGGTCAGGGGCGGTCCCTGTGGTATCCCCGGCATGGGTCGCTTGCCCTGCACCGCCATCTGCAGGTGTTCTGGGAGCGGCTGGCCGCGAGCCAGCATCTTATAGGCCATGATCTGCGCCCGCAGCTGGTGCAGCTGGCTCTGGTTGAAGGGCGTCGGAGCGGAGGAGCCCGTGGCCACGCTTTGGCTCCCTGGACGGTTCTGCTGCGGGAGGCACTGGCCGTCCACAGCGTCCAGCGAGGCAGAGGTGGACAGGAGAGGGCCGGACGGAGGCCCGCTGGCAGACATGGGACTGGACACGTGCTCTGAAGAGCCCAGCGGAGACGGGTATCCTGCAGGAGGAAACATTATGCAATAACAATGTGTAATAACCTTATATATATTTGATACCAACTCCAGTGCATCCCTGCATCGCCTTCTATTCTATCCCGTTCTATTTTCTATTGCACAACTGTACATACAATCATTTATGTTTTAATTATTTTTTTATTTATATTTACATATGTGTATTTTTTATTCTTATCTTATTTGTTTTGTCTGTGTGTCATTGTTGTCCGGAAGCTTATGACACTGAAACAAAGCATACTTGGACATCGTCTCGTTTGGGATGTCACAGAGAGGGTTTGTTTTAATACAGTTAATGATTGATTCAATGTATTAGATTAGGTTTTCGTCACCTCCATCAGATGAATATTGTGATTCATAAATGTAGTGTCTGAGGAGTACCTTGCGAGTGCTGGTCCATCGGGCTCCCTGGACGACCGCCCCTCATCGGACCCACCTTCATCTGACTGAAGTGAGCGTCTTCTGAGAGGTTCTCCTCCACCGGCTTTAGGACACAGAAAGACATTAATAGAGATATGAGCTCCGGTATTGGGCTTCTGGGCTGGGTTAGATCTCCACCTTGTGCATGTGGTGCAAGCTCTCCTGGCTGTATCCTGCAGACGCTTGCGGAGGAAAGGAGATTCCCGTGGAAGCGGCTGGTCCGGGACTGGGGCCCATCATGCTGTGTGAGGACCCAGGGGACAGTCCGGAGCCCAGCACGGCCCCGGGAGACGGCCCTGAACCGGGCGTACCTCCTAACGCGGGCTCCGGAGTGGACATGCCTGCATTACAGGTTTATATATATGTAAACCACAAAACAGAGTCAATTTTGTGAAATTGAGATGTATGCATCATCTGAAAGCTGAATAAATAATATTTCCATTGATGTATGGTTTGGACAATATTTGTAAATCTGGAATCTGAGCGTGCAAAAACTAAATATTGAGAAAATCATCTTTAAAATTGTTCAAATGACGTTCTTAGCAATGCATATTACTAATCAATAATTAAGTTTTGATATATTTACGGTTGGAAATATACATGATCTTAATATTCTAATTATTTTTGGCATAAAAGATAAATGTATAATTTTAACCCATACAATGTATTGTTGTCTATTGCTACAAATATAGTACAAATAAGTGCTGCTTATGACTGGCTCTGTGCTCCAGGGACACATGTATATATATATATGTATATATGTATATGTATATACAGTGGGTACGGAAAGTATTCTGACCCCCTTAAATTTTTCACTCTTTGTTATATTGCAGCCATTTGCTAAAATCATTTAAGTTCATTTTTTTTCCTCATAATGTACACACAGCACGCCATATTGACAGAAAAACACAGAATTGTTGACATTTTTGCAGATTTATTAAAAAAGAAAAACTGAAATATCACATGGTCCTAAGTATTCAGACCCTTTGCTCAGTATTTAGTAGAAGCACCCTTTGATTTAATACAGCTTTTTGGGAAAGATGCAACAAGTTTTCACACCTGGATTTGGGGATCCTCTGCCATTCCTCCTTGCAGATCCTCTCCAGTTCTGTCAGGTTGGATGGTAAACGTTGGTGGACAACCATTTTTAGGTCTCTCCAGAGATACTCAATTGGGTTTAAGTCAGGGCTCTGGCTGGGCCTTTCAAGAACAGTCACGGAGTTGTTGTGAACCCACTCCTTCGTTATTTTAGCTGTGTGCTTAGGGTCATTGTCTTGTTGGAAGGTAAACCTTCGGCCCAGTCTGAGGTCCTGAGCACTCTGGAGAAGGTTTTCGTCCAGCATATCCCTGTACTTGGCCGCATTCATCTTTCCCTCGATTGCAGCCGGTCGTCCTGTCCCTGCAGCTGAAAAACACCCCCACAGCATGATGCTGCCACCACCATGCTTCACTGTTGGGACTGTATTGGACAGGTGATGAGCAGTGCCTGGTTTTCTCCACATACCGCTTAGAATTAAGGCCAAAGTTCTATCTTGGTCTCATCAGACCAGAGAATCTTATTTGTCACCATCTTGGAGTCCTTCAGGTGTTTTTTAGCAAACTCCATGCGGGCTTTCATGTGTCTTGCACTGAGGAGAGGCTTCCGTCGGGCCACTCTGCCATAAAGCCCCGACTGGTGGAGGCCTGCAGTGATGGTTGACTTTCTACAACTTTCTCCCATCTCCCGAATGCATCTCTGGAGCTCAGCCACAGTGATCTTTGGGTTCTTCTTTACCTCTCTCACCAAGGCTCTTCTCCCCCGATAGCTCAGTTTGGACGGACGGCCAGCTCTAGGAAGGGTTCTGGTCGTCCCAAACATCTTCCATTTAAGGATTATGGAGGCCACTGTGCTCTTAGGAACCTTAAGTGCAGCAGACATTTTTTTGTAACCTTGGCCAGATTTGTGCCTTGCCACAATTCTGTCTCTGAGCTCTTCAGGCAGTTCCTTTGACCTCATGATTCTCATTTGCTCTGACATGCACTGTGAGCTGTAAGGTCTTATATAGACAGGTGTGTGGCTTTCCTAATCAAGTCCAATCAGTATAATCAAACACAGCTGGACTCAAATGAAGGTGTAGAACCATCTCAAGGATGATCAGAAGAAATGGACAGCACCTGAGTTAAATATATGAGTGTCACAGCAAAGGGTCTGAATACAAGGGACCATGTGATATTTCAGTTTTTCTTTTTTTAATAAATCTGCAAAAATGTCAACAATTCTGTGTTTTTCTGTCAATATGGGGTGCTGTGTGTACATTAATGAGGAAAAAAAATGAACTTAAATGATTTTAGCAAATGGCTGCAATATAACAAAGAGTGAAAAATTTAAGGGGGTCTGAATACTTTCCGTACCCACTGTATATATATGTATATGTATATGTATATATTCATTCATTCATTCAACACATCACCATCAACACGCGTGGAGTTCATGTCCTGGACCATTGTTACACTTCCTTCCGGGACGCATACAAGTCCCTCCCCCGCCCACCTTTCAGCAAATCTGATCACTCTTCCGTTCTGCTTCTGCCTGCTTATAGGCAGAAACTGAAATGAGAAGCACCCGCCCTCAGGACAGTTCAATGCTGGTCGGACCAATCGGACGCTATACTACAGGACTGTTTTGATCACGTGGACTGGGACATGTTCTGGGCAGCGTCTGATGACGACATAGAGGCGTATTCAGATACGGTCACGTGTTTCATTAGGAAGTGTATAGAGGATGTAGTTCAGACTAAAACCATCCGCATCTACCCCAACCAAAAACCGTGGATTAACAGCGATGTTCGATCAGCCTTGTCAGCGCGGACATCTGCCTTTAAATCCGGAAACACTGACGATCGGAAACAAGCCAGTTACGATCTCAGGAGATCCATCAAAGCCGCCAAACGACAATATAAAAACAATGTTGAAGAACATTTCAACAACAACAACCCAAGAAGCATGTGGCAGGGCATCAACAACATCACAGGCTTTAAAGGGAATAAACCAGCTACTGTGAACATTGCCGCCTCTCTACCGGACGAGCTCAACACCTTTTATGCTCGGTTCGAGGCTGATAACACCGCACACACAGAGAGCGCTGCCGCGGCTGCTGCAGAAGAGGTGAGTCCACTCACGCTTTCTGTCGCGGACGTAACCTGATCCTTCAGACGGGTGAACATCCGTAAAGCCGTGGGCCCAGATGGCATACCAGGCCGTGTGCTCAAAGCATGCGCTTTCCAGCTAGCCGGGGTTTTTACAGACATTTTCAATCTGTCCCTCTCTCTGTCTGTGGTTCCCTCATGCTTCAAAAAATCAACCATTGTGCCCATACCTAAGAAAAATAAAATCACATGCTTGAATGACTGGAGGCCCGTTGCTCTGACACCCATCTTCAGCAAGTGTTTTGAGAAGCTCGTCAGAGACTACTAGGGCTGTAGTCAAGTCCACCTTTGTCGAGTCCAAGACAAGTCCAAGTCCAAAGAGGTTCGAGACCGAGTCCAAAGAGGTTCGAGTCCGAGTCAAGACCGAGTCCAAAGCGGTTCGAGTCCAAGTCAAGTCCAAGTCCAAATGAGACGGTCAAAACAGAGAACGTAAAAAATAATCTTCTTAAAAACCACATACTTAATTATTGATAATTTATGTGATACGAGAGACAGCATATCTTCTATTCTAATATAATAATTTTGTATTATTGTTTGTAATGATCTAAAGCATGTGCAGCAACACTGTAGGATCAAATTAGGCTATTTTATTTCTCCTCCTGAGACCCAGCTGTGGAGTTTGTGTCTCTGTAGTGGACGTTATATTTTAGTGTATTTCTCTGAGACCTCACATGTCACAGTTATAAGCCTGGATGTCCTGTACAGAGCTCATTCAGGGCTTTATAGAGATACTAAATGTGTTTCAAACCCTCTCATACATCTTTAAAGATGGCTATATTTAATTTAGTGAAAAATTGTACATCCTTATGGAAATATGATTATATTCTGTAATGTCTTTTACATCTGAATCATTTTCAGATTGTTTGTCATAAAGCAACATCTCAGGAAAATGTTATGGGTTTTCAAATTCAAATATGACTTCCTGTTATGAAACAGGACATCATTTCATACATGTTCAATGTAGAGGACACCAGGACTAAAAGCATGTGTATTATGCATTTTGGGAGACAACAATTGAATAGGGAAATAAATTATATATCAGTTTGCTTATGAAATATTATATATTATTATGAAAATCTGGCCATGTATTACTCCCATTATGAAAATTATTTTTCAACATTCTGTCCCAACAGCAACACATTAATAAGCAAATTAGATACAGTGTATAGGTACACTGTGTTTAATGGGAAACCAGTTTATGGAATTTGTTACACACATATTGCATAAAACAAAATGGTATATCAAATCATTTTGCTATACATTTTAAAACATAGTTGAGAATCATCCTAAAACAAAGTTTAGTATAAAAAAATCCTGAAACCTAAAAATTTATTTGGTGATTTAAAAAAACTCCCATCGATTTTGCCGTTTTGATGTCTATTCATGCCATTTAATTTTAGTCCTTGTGTCATCTACAGAGGACATATACAGTGGGGCAAAAAAGTATTTAGTCAGCCACCAATTGTGCAAGTTCTCCCACTTAAAAAGATGAGAGAGGCCTGTAATTTCCATCATAGGTATACCTCAACTATGAGAAATAAAAAAAAATAAAAATAAGAAACACAAAATCACATTGTAGGATCTTTAAATAATTTATTTGCAAATTATGGTGGCAAATAAGTATTTGGTCAATAACAAAATTTCATCTCAATACTTTGTTATATACCCTTTGTTGGCAATGACAGAGGTCAAACGTTTTCTGTAAGTCTTCACAAGGTTTTCACACACTGTTGCTGGTATTTTGGCCCATTCCTCCATGCAGATCTCCTCTAGAGCAGTGATGTTTTGGGACTTTCAACTCCCTCAAAGATTTTCTATGGGGTTGAGATCTGGAGACTGGCTAGGCCACTCCAGGACCTTGAAATGCTTCACGAAGCCACTCCTTCGTTGCCAGGCGGTGTGTTTGGGATCATTGTCATGCTGAAAGACCCAGCCACGTTTCATCTTCAATGCCCTTGCTGATGGAAGGAGGTTTTCACTCAAAATCTCACGATACATGGCCCCATTCATTCTTTCCTTTACACAGATCAGTCGTCCTGGTCCCTTTGCAGAAAACAGCCCCAAAGCATGATGTTTCCACCCCATGCTTCACAGTAGGTATGGTGTTCTTTAGATGCAACTCAGCATTCTTTCTCCTCCAAACACGACAAGTTGAGTTTTTACCAAAAGTTATATTTTGGTTTCATCTGACCATATGACATTCTCCCAATCCTCTTCTGGATCATCCAAATGCTCTCTAGCAAACTTCAGACGGGCCTGGACATGTACTGGCTTAAGCAGGGGGACACGTCTGGCACTGCAGGATTTGAGTCCCTGGGGCGCAGTGTGTTACTGATGGTAGCCTTTGTTACTTTGGTCCCAGCTCTCTGCAGGTCATTCACTAGGTCCCCGTGGTTCTGGGATTTTGCTCACAGTTCTTGTGATCATTTTGACCCCACGGGTGAGATCTTGTGTGGAGCCCCAGATCGAGGGAGATTATCAGTGGTCTTGTATGTCTTCCATTTTCTAATAATTGCTCCCACAGTTGATTTCTTCACACCAAGCTGCTTACCTATTGCAGATTCAGTCTTCCCAGCCTGGTGCAGGTCTACAATTTTGTTTCTGGTGTCCTTTGACAGCTCTTTGGTCTTGGCCATAGTGGAGTTTGGAGTGTGACTGTTTGAGGTTGTGGACAGGTGTCTTTTATACTGATAACGAGTTCAAACAGATGCCATTAATACAGGTAACGAGTGGAGGACAGAGGAGCCTCTTAAAGAAGAAGTTACAGGTCTGTGAGAGCCAGCAATCTTGCTTGTTTGTAAGTGACCAAATACTTATTTTCCACCATAATTTGCAAATAAATTCTTTAAAAATCCTACAATGTGATTTTCTGGATTTTTTTTCTTATTTTGTCTCTCATAGTTGAGGTATACCTATGATGAAAATTACAGGCCTCTCTCATCTTCTTAAGTGGGAGAACTTGCACAATTGGTGGCTGACTAAATACTTTTTTGCCCCACTGTAATCAAATATGAATAAAATAGAGTTTTTGAAAAATGAAATTTGGAAAAAATAAAAAAATCTAGATTTTATGTAGTCAACTTGAAAATGTAACTACAACATGATTCAAGAAACTTTCTCTTTATTAACCCTCTAGTTAAAGAAAAGTATATTCTAAGTGCACCACACATGACGTTGTCTTCATGATGTAAATGTTAAACAAATCACTAAATATCTTTGCAGAAAAGATTAACTACAACTACATCTTGTACAAACTTATATTATGCATATTAGGCTATATGTTCAGAAATAATACAAGACAAATGCTCCAAAAAACTCAAGTAATTCAAATTCAAGGTATAACACCTAGAGTGCTATTATTAACTATAAAGGCTCTGTAAAACAATGAACAGCAGTTCTCAGCCTGTCACCGGGATGTAAACATGAAATATCAGACCTACAGTAGTAGTTCTTCACAGGTTTTGTATTTAATTACGCTGCTGTTCCGTTGTTTTTTCTATGTAAACATGGACGCGTTTGACTGTTGCGCTCGCGTCTCTTGCAGCGTCTCGTGCATTAAACGGCTTTCTAAAAACACGGAGCTCTAGTTATTAAAAGATGTTTAACTCACATCTTCTTGTATTTTTCCAATTCCACTGCCCGCGTCAACACAAAAACACACTCTGTGTGAATGGCACCTAGAGAGCATCACACGCGAGCGGTTAATCATGTGCGCAGACATGCGTTGGATTGTTCTTTTCTCTTTACTGTTTTTATCAAAGTGTCTAATTCTAGCGTTTGGTAATATTTCTATTCAAAATCTCGATTCCTCGATTTATAAAAAATCTAATTGTGGCAAAACATTAAATTCGAATTAATCGATAAAATCTGATAAATCGCCCAGCCACAGTGTTTGCTTATGTTTTACTTTATTTACATTTTTGTGTAATTTATTTTATTTTACATCCAGTTGTATTCCGTGCCTCCAGGCTTTATTCGTTTTGCTCTTATTCGTTCTTTTTCTTATTCATTTGGTGCCACGGCGTTTGATGATTGTCTTTTTTTTATTTTTTACTTTTAAACATTTTGCAAGTTTGTAATTTTATATTAGGCTTATAGCATAGTAATGGTGTATTTTTATTCGTTTTGTTAATTAAAGTCCCATGTTTATTGCAGAAAATGTGTCGTTGTAAGATATAGATAAGCAATTGACCTGAAATGAAAGTGAAAGCAAAATGCGCACAGGCATTAATAAGGTATTTAAACGCGAAGGAAAGTGAGAGGGAAAACTCCAACGAACTTTGTACAACCAAACTGTATAATGCAACTTGCCGACAGCGTGTCTGTGGCCAAAATAAAGATTATTTATGCCTTCACGCAGCGCGCACACTCAGAGCCAAGCGTGCACTCATCTGACGCAGCATTACATTCCCCGTTTGCGGAACAAGCGAGCCAGATTAATGGTTTTGTTTTCAAAGAGAAAAAAAAGCATATATTGCTGGACTCGGTCGAGACCAACTTTAACATTTGGCGAGTCCAATGACCAAGTCCGAGACAAGTCCGAGTCCAAATACCAACGAGTCCAAGACAAGTCCGAGACGATAGAAAAACGTCTCAGCCCTAGAGTACTACAGCCCTAGAGACTACATCTGCTCTGTGCTGCCTGCTTCACTGGACCCACTACAATTTGCATACCGCAGTAACCGTTCCACAGACGATGCTATTGCCTTCACCCTGCACACTGCTCTCTCCCACCTGGAAAATAAAAACACCTATGTGAGGATGCTGTTCGTGGATTATAGTTCGGCATTTAACACTATAGTGCCTGCCACACTGGTTGCGAAGCTCCAGACTCTAGGACTGAACAGATCTCTGTGCAGCTGGATCCTGGACTTCCTGACAGGCAGAAGTCAGGTGGTCAGAATGGGCAACAACACATCATCTCCCTGATCCTCAACACTGGTGCACCGCAGGGTTGCGTCCTCAGCCCACTCCTGTACTCCTGTACACACACGACTGTACAGCTACACAGCTCCAACGTCATCATCAAATTTGCTGATGACACAACGGTGATAGGCCTGATCACCGACAACGATGAGACGGCCTACAGAGAGGAGGTGAGTACCCTGACTAAATGGTGTCAGGAGAACCACCTCTCACTCAACATCGACAAGACCAAGGAGCTGGTGGTGGATTACAGGAGACAGAGCAGAGAACACACACCCATCACCATCGACAAGACACCTGTGGAACGGGTGACCAGCTTTAAGTTTCTCGGCGTTCACATCACCGAGGATCTCACATGGTCTGCTCACACAGATGCAGTGCTGAAGAAGGCACATCAGCGTCTCTTCTTCCTGAGACGGCTGAGGAAGTTTGGAACGAGCCCCAGAATCCTCAGGTCCTTCTACACCTGCACTGTGGAGAGCATCCTGACCGGCTGCATCACCGCCTGGTTTGGAAACAGCACCGCTGGCAACCGCAGGGCTCTGCAAAGGGTCGGCGAACTGCCCGCCACATTGTTGGAGGTGAGCTTCCTCCTCCAGGATATCTACACCAGGCGGTGTACAAGGAAAGCCCGGAGGATT
>CM050419.1:16242077-16329577 GCA_027564155.1 Gymnocypris eckloni scoliostomus
CCTCCGCTGCTGCAGGTGGCGTTGTTGTTGGTAATTCTCGTCAGAAACTGGAGCGAGTTCCGGTGAATATCAGATTTCTGCTCGTTCTTCTGCTCACCGATGAATTTCGCTGATAATTTACACAAATGGCCGAGTAGGATGGATCTGGTGAGTGTTCCGTGGCTCTAATAGCTCGCGCTGCTCGATGAACGCGGATGAAGGGCTTTAAACGCCGCTGAATGCGCTTTTGATGAGTTTAATCTGCGGAAGGTTTGTTCGCATTCAGCGGCTCTCTCTCTCTATGACACTCTCAGTATCTCTCTCTCTCTCTCTCGTTAGTGGTTTGTTGTGCTGTCTGCGGTCGCGGTGAGTGTGTGATGTTATTCTATCTGTTTTAGGACTTCGGGAACAAACTGCCCCAGGCTCTGTCGACAAACACTAAACTGCCCCAGTCTCTCTCCTCTAGCGCCAAATTTCCGCCCTCAGGCCCGTTTGAGCACTACGAGCGCCCAGCGGGGGTCAAAGTCAAAGAAGAGGACGAGAGTGTGGAGGATTTCTTTCATTTCGGTGAGTGTCTACACACACACACACACACTCTCTCTCTCTCTCTCTCTCACACACACACACACACACACACACTCTCTCTCTCTCTCTCTCTCACACACACACACACACACACACACACACACACACACACACACACACACACTCTCTCTCTCGCTCTCTCTCATACACACACAAACACACTCACACGCACACACACTCTCACACTCACACTCACACTCTCTCTCACACACACTCACCAGGGCTCTAGACTAACTTTTTGCACCAAATTTTTATATAGGCAATATTGACTAGTAAACGACTAACTAACAATCTGGTCAACATAAAGTTCTTTATTTGAAGCACAATTCTACAAGAAAGGTAACTTTATGAAAAAGTGTTGGTGCTTAAAGTGCTTCACTGAGCAGAGATTTAAACTTAAAACATCTCAAGATAAATAAAATCTAAATTAAGTGTTTTAAGGGCGTCAAACTGAACATCTCATGGCTCAATGTATTATGGACTATCCTCCATTGCAGTCACATGCCCCTCGGATGGCCAACTCCTGTAGTTTAGCTTTCTTGATCTTTGTCCTCGGCTAAACCAGCTGGCCACACTCTCTCTAGCATCAACATCTTCCAGACTTGACCCACTACACTGAGTCTTATCAGATCTTCCACTGTGTCTGAACGAAGGGATGCTCTAGTGCCCCCCCCCCTCTACACTGAGTCTGATCAGATCTTCCACTGTGTCTGAGCGAAGGGATGCTCTAGTGCCCCCCTCTACACTGAGTCTGATCAGATCTTCCACTGTGTCTGAACGAAGGGATGCTCTAGTGCCCCCCCGCTACACTGAGTCTGATCAGATCTTCCACTGTGTCTGAACGAAGGGATGCTCTAGTGCCCCCCCACACTGAGTCTGATCAGATCTTCCACTGTGTCTGAACGAAGGGATGCTCTAGTGCAGTGCTTCTCAAACCCCCCTTAAACCCATAAAACAATCCTCCATCCCACCACAGACTACCAAATAATTGCACTAAACATAATGAAAAAAAAAGTATTTACAGTTTTTATAACCAATTCTTACTATGCAAAAAAGAAGTATACTTAGGCCTTTAGTGTTATGTTAGAAGCATTTTTATACTCATACCTTTTCTTGATTTAATATTTTGATTTTTTTTTAGCTTTATTTTCATTTAAATGTTTAGTTTTGAAATGTTGTATGCATTTGTCATGTTTATTTCATGTCTTTATCTTCTTAAATGTGTGTATATATTATGTATAGTTTTAACTTTTAATTTGAGTTACTACTTATTTGTAAGCCGCTTTGGATAAAAGCGTCTGCTAAATGACAAAGTAAAGTAAAGAAAAAAATAACTGTTCTGTTCTGTCTAATCGTCTCTCTGTTCTCATACCGTATTTTAGTGCAGCCACATTCTCAATAAAACTGTTTTACTTTATATATTTGACTGTTTATGTTGTCAGTCAACAGGATAAATATGAAATAATGACTGAAACACGTCCCTTTAAGAATTCATAACCAGCTCTCCCTTCCAAGAAGCTAGTCTGCACAAAAATACTAATTTATAATTGTATTGAGCCGTTGTCTGATGAAATCAAATAAGACACAATATAAGACAAGACAATTCCTGTGCTGTGATTTCTTCTATATTTGCATGTACATTTAGAGAAGCAATAATATCTGTTTTAACTGAACGGGCTCCTCTCGCGCTGAACAGAGCAGATGCAGAGAAAGCGCGCGGATCTCGATCACAGAGACACTCTGAGAGACTCGATTTGTCACTAGTTGCTTTTTTTGGAAAACAAAAAGTTGCTATGGGGGTCTACAAAGGCGCTAAATGTCGCTAAGTTGGCAACACTGCACGCATCTCTACTACTCACCTCTTTCTCTCTGTCTGACTGCAGCAGCACGTGACGATTTGTCAACGCGCACACACACATACAGAAATATCTGGACCACGGCCAATCAGAGGGGGTCCGCCCTTCACTATCTCTGATTGGTTTAGACCACGATATAAGCCTAACGGGGGTGTCTTTTGTTGAGTTTCTGAGTCGGATACTTTTTCGAATGGCTGGACGCACCAGTGCCCTGGGATTTTGTTAGTCGCACCCGTGAGAAATTAGGTCGCACTCTCACTCACACACACACACACACACACACACACACACACACAGTGTGTGTGTGAGAGTGTGTGTGGTGCGTGTGTGTGTGTGTGTGAGAGGCGTGTGTGCGTGAGAGCGTGTGCGTGAGAGCGTGTGAGAGAGAGTGTGTGGAGGTGTGTGTGTGTGAGAGAGTGTGTGTGTGTGTGTGAGAGTGTGGTGTGTGTGAGAGTGGGTGTGTGTGAGAGTGTGTGTGTGTGTGTGTGTGAGTGTGTGTGTGAGAGAGTGTGTGTGAGAGAGCGTGTGTGAGAGTGTGTGAGTGTGAGAGTGTGTGTGTGAGAGAGCGTGTGTGAGAGTGTGTGTGAGAGTGCGAGGCGTGTGTGCGTGAGAGCGTGTGAGAGAGAGAGAGAGTGTGTGTGAGTGTGTGTGAGTGTGTGTGTGTGTGTGTGTGTGTGTGAGAGTGTGGGTGTGTGTGAGAGAGTGTGTGTGTGTGTGTGTGAGAGAGTGTGTGTGTGAGAGAGTGTGTGTGAGAGAGCGTGGGAGTGTGTGAGAGTGTGTGTGTGTGTGAGAGTGCGTGTGTGTGTGAGTAAGAGAGCGTGTGTGTGTATTTGTGTGTGAGTGAGAGAGCGTGTGTGTTTGTGTGTGTGTGAGAGAGTTATTGACCAGCAGTGTTTGTTCAGCTAAGCGTCACCGCTGATAGTTAAGGTAATAATGAATATGATTGTGTTTTATGTATTCTGTACGTTCTCTCCCGACAGCTCAGCACCTGCAGCAGCAGACCGGCGAGTGTCTCAGCGCCTGCTGCGGTGGCTCCAATCCTAAAAGCCCGTCTCTCTCAGATCCGGCCAAGAGCGGCGGCCATCCCTCGGCGGACCGGCCGTACCACTGCCAGGACTGCGGCAAGCACTTCCGCATCAACGACATCAAGCGGCACCAGCGCATCCACAGCGGAGAGCGGCCCTTCCCCTGCTTCCAGTGCGGCAAGAACTTCCCCACGTCTGGGGACCTGAAGCGGCACGAGCGCATCCACACGGGCGAGCGGCCCTTCCACTGCCTGCAGTGCGGCAAGAACTTCTCCGACTCGGGCCACCTGAAGCAGCACGAGAGGATGCACACGGGCGAGCGGCCTTATCAGTGTCCGCAGTGCGACAAGCGCTTCTACCGCTCCGGAGACCTCAAGCGCCACCTGAGGATCCACAGCGGCGAGCGGCCCTACAAGTGCCTGCAGTGCGGCAAGACCTTCTCCGACTCCGGGCACCTGCGGGGCCACCAGCGCATCCATACGGGCGAGCGGCCCCACCGATGCACGCTCTGCGAGAAGAGCTTCTTCAGATCGGGCGACCTGAAGCGGCACCAAAGAACGCACACGGGCGAGCGGCCCTACCAGTGCTTCCAGTGCAGCAAGAGCTTCTCCGAGTCGGGCCACCTGAAGGAGCACCGGAGGATCCACACCGGAGAGAAGCCGTACCACTGCAACCAGTGCGACAAGAGCTTCTCGCGGCTGGAGCGGCTCAAGGGCCACCAGAGCATCCACACGGGCGAGCGGCCATTCCACTGCACGCAGTGCGGCAAGAACTTCTTCCGCTCGGGCGAGCTGAAGCGGCACGAGAGGATCCACAGCGGCGAGCGAGCGTGAGCTCGTCTTCTGATAGAAATCAGCATCGCTGCGTGTCGTTATGTGTTTGTAGTCTCACAAATATAATGTACAGGAGGATAATATTAGTGTGTGTGCTCACATTCCTTGTGTTTAATGAATCTCCCTCTAACGGTGCGTGGTCATGTGTTATGTTTTTATACTTACAGCGGGTCAAATTAGTCTTTGACTAATAAAATGACCTGCTTTCTAATTACTGATAGATTTCAGGCTTTCTGCACCTCTCTTTCTTCATGTGTTCAGTCCGCATCTTTCCCTTTTATTACACATAACTTAATTTCTGGATTACTTGGGTTATTAACGACATCTGGGGGAAATATCAAGTCATCAGCATCTTTATAAATATAATAACGTAGACTAATAGTGACGTGTTCAACACTTATTTGACCCGCTGTATGTATAAACTGTTTTGACACTGTTTCTGTGTATTTTACTCGCTGCTGTAAAGAAACACAGTTATTAACACTTTATTAATTATCATAATAGACGTACCAGAGTATAGACGTGCTCTCATTAAGCCGCTGTTTCTGAGCACCAGCTCATTAATATAGTAAACTGAGCTCATTAATTAGCTTTAGCTCTACATGTATTATTGTTTTGAATGGTCCTCTATGTTTGCGTACTCTCTCTATGTGTAGTTAACCAGGCTTTAATGCCATCAGAAAGGCTTTTTTATTATATAATTGTTTAATGTGCATGAATTTTGTCTTCATCATCTTTAATAAAGCTTCACCTCTAATTACAGCCACACACACGTGAACATGCAGTTTATTGTGCTTGTGTAAAATCTTTTACACTCCATCTTTATATTAATCCATCTTTATATAAAATAATTTACACTCCATTATATTATTAATAAACAATGTGACGAGATGATGAAGGCTTGCTTTGGTTTTCATATTTAAGCAACCGCTGCAAAGCATTTCCGCTCTTATGTAAACAATGTTTTACGACATCCGCGCGCGCTTTACGGCACCGATCAGTCGGAAGTCCGGTAACCAGGGAGACGACTGGAGGCACTGCGGCCGGCGGGAGACGGTGAGCGGCGTTTACTTCAGAATTTCTCATTAGATGCATTAAACTGTCCGGCTTTATTCGTCACGAATGATTATCTCATGTGTGTGGTAATGTTTCCTCCCAGAAATAGCGACTGACGGGCAGCGCGCGGGAACACGGCGCGAACAAAAACAAACAACGTGGTGAACGAATCCGTTCACGTGAGCGTCATTAGCTTTGATTTGACAGATTGGCGGCCGGTGGCGTCATTTACATGCCGTGCCGGTGGAGCTGATGGCGGACAGGTGCGGTGCTCATGTGTCCTGACGCCACTCGCGCTCAGGTGAGACGCTTGTTTGGAAACGAGAGGGACGCGACTAGATTCCAGCGACAATCAATCAAATATCACAGCCACTCAGAAGCGCGTGTGGGCGGGGCCTCTCGCGAAGCGACGAAATAAACACGTTTATAATCTAATTAATAAATATGAACCCTTTTAATCATCATTAAGTGAGCGATAACATCTCTGCCATGGAATACACTCCTTGGTTCGCAGTGAGTTTTAACGTAACGTGTTTGCTTTAGTTAATTATCAAGATCTGCGGTAACGTAAACAGATAAACTGTGTTACACACACCTGAGGTAAACTGTGTTGTTTTCAGTATAACGTTACATTAGCTATAAGGTCACGCGAAATTATATTTAAACTCGTTTAGCTTTAAATAAATCACCTGAGAATGTCTACTGTTATGTATGTTGTATGTAAATATAATCCGTTAGAAGTTTCGCGGCTAAGTTAGCAAGGATACGTTATAAAAGATACGTTTGTTGCGTAAGTTAGTTAGGACACGTAGGACGGTTGTGGTGTTCTGTGTCTCCTCAAGGCGTCCGTGTTTCTCCAGAGCGATTCCATGGAGGTCCGAAAGCCGGTTCTGGAGCTGAAGGACGTCCCTCCCCGCTGCACGCGTGTCCCGGGCCTCCGCCGCCGCCGGGCAGCCTCAGTGTAAGCGTGTGTTCTCGCTGCGCAGCTAGCGTCCAGCTGCGGCAGAGCGCAGGTCTTCCTCTGTATCTGTCTTCTCCTCACCCCCCCGGCGGCTGCGGGACACACTGCTGCGCACACGCCTGCGCTCTGCACTCTTTCCCTCTCGGTGACCCGTCCTCACCCCCTCACTCTCTGCACGCTCACTGTCTGCGGGACCTCTGGAGGAAGGTGTGTGGATCGATCGCACCACTGCGGTGTGGGCCTCGACTGACAGACCTGGTAAAACACACCTGTTCTGATCCTGCAGTCCAGTCTGACACCTCTCTTCTGCTTTCAGAGTGTACATGTGGACTCGGAGACGGTTTGGCCGAACATCCCTCCGCCCGTCCCGGTGTGCAACGGCTGCGGAGACGGTCTGCTGGGGGTCCGTCTGGGCAGAACTGCGCTGAAATATGGTCCGTACCAACATAAAACAATCCCCGGTAGCCTGAGTTTAATATAACTAGCCTAAATAAAATATCCAAGTCTAAATGTCTGTCAAAATCATTTTAAGAGCTGCACAAGTAAAATGAGCACCGAGTGGGGTTGGACTATGTCTATGATGACATTTAAAGCCATGACATGATTTACACTTTTAACTCACAAATAATAACTGCTTTAAACCATTTTTATGAAAAAGAACAAGTCAAAACATATATTGTATTAATTTAAAACAAATATTACTGTCTTAAAGGGACAGTACACCCAAAAATGTCATTATTTACATCATTATGAACACAAAGGAAGATATTCTGAAGCTGTTTTGGGCATCATTGACTTCCATAGTAGGAGAAAAATACTGCTCAGTGTCCCACATTCTTCAGAATATCTTCCTTTGTGTTCAGAACAAACACATTCATACAGAACTACTTGAGGATGAGTAGATGACTGAATGTTCATTTTTGGGTGCACCGTCGCTTTAAATTTTCTGTGTATCCAGCTGGCGCTGTAATGATTGGCTGGGTTTCTTCTGCGAGGCGTGTGTGTGTCTCTCTCTCTGTGTGTGTGTGTGTGTGTGTGTGTCCCTCTCTCTGTGTATGTGCGCGTGTGTGTCTCTCTCTGTGTGTGTGCGCATGTGTGTGTCTCTCTGTGTGTGTGTGTGTGTGTGTGTGTGTGTGTGTATGTGTGTGCGCATGTGTGTCTCTCTGTGTGTGTGTGCGCTTGTGTCTCTCTCTCTCTGTGTGTGCATGCTCGCGTCTGTGTGTGTGTGCGCGTGCGTGTCTCTCTGTGTGTGTGTGCGCGCATGTGTGTCTCTCTCTCTGTGTGTGTGTGCGCGCGTGTCTCTCTGTGTGTGTGTGTGTGTGTGTGTGTGTGTGTGCGTGCGTGTCTCTCTCTCTGTGTGTGCGTGCTCGCGCGTGTCTCTGTGTGTGTGCGTGCGCGCGAGTGTCTCTCTGTGTGTGCGCGCGAGTGTCTCTCTCTCTCTGTGTGTGCGCGTGTGTGTCTCTCTCTGTGTGTGCCTGCGTGCGTGTGTGTGTGTGTGTGTGTGTCTCTTTCTCTGTGTGTGTGTCTCGCTCTGTGTGTGTGTGTGTGTGTGTGTGTGTCTCAATTTAAGTGTGCTTTATTGGCATGACAAAAACTATACATTTGTATTGCCAAAGCAATTGCAGCTGGGCTGCTCACAAGTAGTGCACATTTGAATTAACAGAAATAAAAATAATAATAGTAATAAAACTAATATTTAAACCGTATTACATATGTAGTGCAAAATGAATGACTATTGTAAGTATGTGATAGAAATAAAATTAAATAAGATACAGTTTAATATTTACAGAGGCAAAATATACGTTTAAGTAATATAATGGGGTACTATGTCATAATATAATCTACATGTGCTGGAAACATCAGCTCAGGGCAGACGGAGTGTCTTCTCTTCTGTGGTGACAGAGAGACACATATTGAGCAGCAAGCACACAGCAGGTCTCTCTCTCTCTCTCTCTCTCTCTCTCTCAGGTGGAGTGTCTTCTCTTCTGTGGTGACAGAGACACATATTGAGCAGCAAGCACACAGCAGGTCTTGTGTTCTCCGAGCAGATACGCTAGTTTCTCCTGGTCTGGAAGAGTTGTAAATGTGGGATGGATCTGCTGTATTTTGTCGTAGTACACTGTCCGTATATCTGTGTATTTGGAGCACTCTGTCAGGAAGTGCAGTTCTGTTTCCATCTGATTCAGGTCACAGTGTGAACACAATCTCTGCTCCGGGGGCAGCCATGTTTGTCTGTGTCTGCCCGTCTCTATCATCAGCTTGTGTCCGCTGAGTCTGTATCTGGTCAACGTGCTTCTCAGTTTCTTATCTGACACTGTGAACAGATACTCTGCCATACTGTACTCTCTCTTTAGGGACAGATAGCATTGCATTTTACTCTGTTGTTGAGTTTGGGTTAGTCAGTGAGTGATGTAGCTCTGTTTGATTTGTGCAGTGATCTGATTGGTTCTGATGTTGTGATTCAGAGCATCAGTAGATGTTAGTGAAGCATCAGGACTGAAGCTCTGGATCAGCTGGAGGAAGGGCTTGTTTTCTTTGCTCATCTCTTGGTATTGCAGGGCTTTATAATGGTATGATTGGGGATCACTGAGCTTCAGATGTTTCCAGAATTTAATTGCCCTTTTTTGTATCTTAGTGATTAGAGGATATTTGCCTAATTCTGCCCTGCATGCGTTATTTGTTGTGTGCCGGTGCACGTGTAATATATTTTTACAGAGTTCTGCATGCAGAGTCTCAATCGGGTGTTTTTCCCATTTGGTGAGATCTTGACTTGGGTTTGTCAGTGGACCCCACACCTCACTGCCATAGAGTGCAATGGGCTCAATTACTGATTCTACTATTTTCAGCCAAATTCTAATAGGGATTTCTATAGGACATTGCCGTTTTATGGCGTAGAAGGCCCTGCGTGCTTTATCTCTCAATTCATTCACTGCGTGATTAAAGTTTCCAGTGGATGTGATTTTCAAACCCAGGTAGTTGTAGTGTGATGTGTGTGTTATCTGGTTAGTGCCTAATGTAAAGATGTGTTCTGTTCCCTGGGATCTGGATCTCTTCTGAAAGATCATAATGTTGGTTTTCTTCAGGTTGACTGTCAGGGCCCAGGTCTGGCAGTATTGCTCCAGCAGGTCCAGGTTCTGCTGTAGACCATGTTTAGTGGGAGACAGCAGGACCAGATCGTCTGCATACAGCAGGCATCTGATCTGTGAGTCGTGTAGAGTGAGGCCAGGGGCTGCAGATCGCTCCAGACTGAGTGCCAGTTCATTGATATAGATGTTAAATAATGTTGGGCTTAAGCAGCAGCCCTGTCTCACTCCACGCTCCTGGGAAAGATACCTTGTACGTTTGGTGTTGATTTTTACGCCACATTTACTTTCAGTGTACATTGATTTGATGAGGTCATAGGTTTTACCTCCTATTCCACTTTCAATAAGTTTGTAGAATAGTCCTTGGTGCCAGATTGAGTCAAACGCTTTTTAAAGTCAATAAAGCATGCATATATTTTCCCTTTATCTTGATGAACGTGTTTTCAATCAGAGTGTGTAATGTATAGATGTGATCAGATGTCGGTAATTTGGTAAAATCCGATTTGACTTCTGCTCAGTACATTGTGTGTGGTGATGAAGTCTAGTAGTCGAGCATTTATTATGCTACAGAATAACTTTCCCAGGTTGCTGCTCACACAGATGCCTCTGTAGTTGTTAGGATCAAATTTATCTCCGTTTTTAAAGATTGGTGTTATCAAGCCTTGATTCCAGATGTCGGGGAAGTAACCTACACGCAGGATCACATTGAATAGTTTTAGAACGGCTAATTGGAGCTTGCTGCTTGTGTGTTTTATCATTTCATTTAATATCCCATCAGGTCCTGATGCTTTTTGGAGTTGGAGGTTTTTGATTTTTTCTTTAAGTTCTTTATCAGTTATTGGGAAATCTAATGGGTTTTGGTTATCTTTGATTGTTAATTCTAGTTTTTCTAATTGGTTGATTGTTTGATTTTGCGTACAGTTCGTGTCTGTTTGTACTTTACATAGCCAAAAAGGCTAAACAATGTTTGGAAATGACTTTCCCATATTTCTCCATTTTGAATGGGCAGTTCTTCATGATCAGTTTTTTTCAGGTTGTTCCAATTATCCCAAAATTGGTTTGTGTTCACTGACTTCTCGATTATTGTTAGTTGTTTTTGGGTGTATTGTGCTTTTTTGGTTCTGAGTGTATGTTTGTATTGCTTTAGTGTTGTGCAGTAAAGATGACGGATCTCTGCATTATTGGGATCGTTATGTTTTTGCGAATAGTTTGGCAGGTCTGATCAAACCAATTTTTGTCATTTTTGAGTTTGTTTTTGGTCCATTTTTTGTTTTCAATTTGGATAGTTTTGCTGATTTTTCTAATATGTAATTCTCTCTCTCTCTCTCTGTCTGTGTGTGTGTGTGTGTGTGTGTGTGTGTGTGTGTGTGTGTGTGTGTGTGTGTGTGTGTGTCTCTCTCTCTCTCTGTCTGTGTGTGTGTGTGTGTCTCTCTCTCTCTCTGTCTGTGTGTGTGTGTGTGTGTCTCTCTCTCTCTCTGTCTGTGTGTGTGTCTCTCTCTCTGTCTGTGTGTGTGTGTGTGTGTGTGTGTCCGCAGGTGCTCCGGACGAGGCGCTGCCGCCCATCGGGGTGTTCTGGGACATCGAGAACTGTGCGGTTCCCAGCGGGCGCTCAGCGGCGAGCGTGGTGCAGAGGCTCCGCGAGCGCTTCTTCCAGGGACACCGTGAGGCCGAGTTCATCTGCGTCTGCGACATCAACAAAGAGAACAAGGCTGTCATCCAGGAGCTCAACAACTGCCAGGTGCGCGTACATCTACTCATCCTCAAGTAGTTCTGTATCAATGTGTTTGTTCTGAACACAAAGGAAGATATTCTGAAGAATGTGGGACACCGAGCAGTATTTTTCTCCTACTATGGAAGTCAATGATGCCCAAAACAGCTTCAGAATATCTTCCTTTGTGTTCAGACATTCATAATGATTATATTTTTGGGTGTACTGTCCCTTTAAGACGAGACACTGCAGGTGAATAGGGTAAAATAATTAACTACTAATTATCACCTTACTGACCCAATTGATTGATTACATTAATAATAGCGTACATTTATATATGTAAATGATGCATTATTTAATTAAACATGCGTACGTTTCTAGTACAAATATCTAAACACTGGACTAAGTCCGTTTCAAAAAATCTCATGTTTTTCACTTCATAATTCAGAAAATACTATTATTGTGGGATTCAAATATTATATATAATCAAGCAAATTAAATATGACCGGATCCCTCGGTTAAAGGATATAGACTATAAGGAATAAAAATGTAAAGTTTTGTGTCTAAAACTGAAGATTTATGGAGTAAAAATAGATAAAGGGATATAAAAGCAACACTTAACCGTGTCTTTAGGATAAACACTTTATGAAAGCCCAAAATCTCCAAAGTGAGCGATGAAGAAGCGGTGTTTGTGCCCGCGGTGTCTCCCGTTAATCACAGCGTCTGTTCCCGCTCAGGTGACCGTCGCACACATTAACGCCACCGCCAAGAACGCAGCAGATGACAAACTGCGCCAGAGTCTCCGGAGGTTCGCAGAGACGCACGCCGCTCCCGCCACAGTCATCGTTGTTTCGTGTACGTGTCTGCAAACACAGAATATATTGCTACACATACACCTGTGCTGCTTAAGACTGCTCCGCAGGGTCACGTATCTCCTAAACATAACGCCAGCTTTCTGTCTGTCCTTCACGCAGCTGACGTGAACTTCGCCAGTGAGCTGAGTGACCTGCGGCATCGCCACGGCTTCCAGGTGATTCTGGTCCACAAGAGCCAGGCCTCGTCCGCCCTGCTGCAGCATGCACACCTGCGCGCCGCTTTCGAGGAGTTCGTCTCGGACCTTCCGCTGGGGATGGTCGTCAAGTCACAGGTCAGCCGCCACACCTCTCTCTCTCTCTCTCTATCCCTGACCCTCACCGATCTGATGAATGCAGATAACTGCTGGCTGGTTTTTCAGTTTGGAGACAGAGCAGTGTGTGTGTATGTGATCGTAAAGCTGACTCCACACTCGGAGAGTTACGGGCCTGAAGCTGAACTCCAGCACCATCTCAGATCTCCCAGAGTGCTGTTTGTGTGTCTGCTCCTCAGCCCAGTTTCAGCCTTCTGTTTGTACACCACCTCCCCACGCACCGCGACGCCAAAGCGGTGGCCAACCGTCTGCAGCGGCTCTCCACTAACTGTGGAGGGAAGGTGTTGGGCGTGTCGGGCAGCTGCGCCGTGCTGCGGTTCTCCAGCGCCGAGGCAGCCGAGCGCGCCCGCAAGCGCATGGAGAACGAAGACGTGCTGGGCCACCGCATTGCGCTGTCCTTCTCTCCGGACGGCCCGGAGGAGGAAGAGGAGCGCCGGCCCCCTGCCGCCTCCGCTGCATTCCTGCCTGTGGAGAAGCCACGCTCACCCCGGCGCCTGCGTGCGTCTCGTTCCTGCCACGCCCCTGAGCGCCCCTATAGCCACGCCTCCTCGTGCAGCCCTGTGATGAGGCCCCTCCCCCAGGTCAGCTGTGTACCCGCCTCTGCCCGCCTCCTCCCCGTCATCCTCCAATCGCACGCTTGCTCTTCTCATTGTGCTGCTGCTTGTGCTGCTCGCCTGCCGCCGTTCGCTGCTGAGACTCATCTTCCTCTGTCCTCGTCTGTCTCCCGTCACACTCCTGTATCTCGCCTCATTGGGAATCTGCTGTGTGATGGCGTGTGTTAAAGTTAGTGCTGTGTGTGTGTGTGTTTGCTGCAGGCTGTGAGTGCTGCGACCTGTCCTGCAGAATGCTGCATCTCAGAGTCTCACCGTCCCGTCTGCAGCCGGTAAACCAGCAGAGCCACTGCAGCGCAGCCGCAGGTACCACACACACGCATGCGCACACTCTCTTACACATGCATACACACTTACACATGTGCGCACTCTCTTACACGCACACTCACTTACGTGTGCACAAACTTATACACACACACACTCACACGCGCGTACACACACACACACGCCCCACTCTCACATACACATGCAAAGACTTACACACACACACTCACATACACGTGTGCACATACTCTCTCTCACACACACTCTCAAATACATGTGTGCACACACTCTTACACGTTCACACGCACCCACGTACACGCGCACACACACACACGTGCAAACACACAGACAGACAAGCGCACACACTGTTACGTGTGCGTACACCCGAACACACACTCACACAGAGACACACACACTCGCTCAAATCACATTACCGGTAGGGTTCATGTTCCCTTGATTGAGCTGCTGATGTAATCTTAAGCAGCATTTTGAATAGTTTGTGTTTTTGTTATTTGTCTGTCTTGTGATCTTATAAGGCATTATATGAAAGAGTATTATTATTATGTGGGTTTGTAATTGGATGCTGGTTTTATTTGTGTGTGTGTGTGTGAAGGCGGGACTCTCCTGCACAGCCGTTTCAGGTCAGCACTCCTTCAGCGTTCAGTAAGCTAAGTTTGCAGCGCAGCTTCAGTCCCATGATGCTCTCTCACAGCTCGTGGTCATCACGGTAAGTGAACGCATGATCTTCAAACGCTTTGTGAAGCTGTCCGGCGTTCTGGTCACGTGTGTGTGTGTGTCTGCAGGAGCGCCTCCCCCTGCCTGTCGAACCGCTCGTCTCCTCTGAGCGCTCCGTCCCCCCGCGGCTGCGCAGACGAGCCCTTCTATGACGGAGTGGACGTTCAGGTCACTAATCTGGACTACAGGATGTCACGCAAGGACCTGCAGCAAATACTGCGAGATGCCTTTGCTAAACACGGCAGAGTGAGTTGCATACTCAGACATTCATAACCTAAGCACATGGAAACACAGCTTCATTATGGTCATTGTGTGTGTGTGTGTCTCTCTCTCGCTCTCTCTCTCTCTGTGCGCGTGCGTCTCTCTCTCGCTCTCTCTCTCTGTGCTCTGCCTCTCTCTCCGTGCTGTGCGCCTCTCTCTCTCCGCGTGCGGCCTCTCTCTCTCTCTGTGCGCGTGCGTCTCTCTCTCTCTCTGTGCGCGTGCGTCTCTCACTGTGCGCGTGCGTGTCTCTCTCTCTCTGCGTGTGTGTGCGCAGGTGAAGAGTGTGGATCTGAGCCCTCACACTGACTATCAGCTGAAGGCGCGGGTGCACATGAGTTCGCTCCAGCAGGCCATCGGCGCCGTCAGTCTGCTGCATCGCTATAAAATCGGCAGCAAGAGGATTCATGTGTCTCTCGTCACCGGAGCCAATAACAAATCTCTCACCTGCCTCAGGTAACACGCATGCTCTGCTTCTCCTTCTGCTTCTGTGCTTGGTCTCTTCCTGTCGTAGATGTGACTGTGTTTGTTCCTCAGTGCCGAGATCATCTGCATCCTCCAGGATGCTCCGGCCAACTGCCTGCCTCTCTACAAGTTCACAGAGACGTACGAGAGGAAGTGAGTGTCCTGACCGCTGTGTGTGTGAGACTGAGTCCTGACTGCCGTGTGTGAGACTGAGTCCTGACTACCATGTGTGTGAGACCGAGTCCTGACTGCCGTGTGTGTGTGTGACTGAGTCCTGACCGCCGTGTGTGTGTGTGACTGAGTCCTGACCGCCGTGTGTGTGTGTGACCGAGTCCTCACCGTGTGTGTGACCGAGTCCTCACCGTGTGTGTGTGACCGAGTCCTCACGCGTGTGTGTGACCGAGTCCTCACCGCCGTGTGTGTGTGTGACCGAGTCCTCACCGCCGTGTGTGTGTGACCGAGTCCTCACCGCCGTGTGTGTGTGACCGAGTCCTGACCGCCCTGTGTGTGACCGGGTCCTGACCGCCCTGTGTGTGTGTATGTGACTGATTCCTGACCGCCGTGTGTGTGTGTGTGTAACTGATTCCTGGCTGCCGTGTGTGTGTGTGTGTGTGTAACTGATTCCTGACCGTGTGTGTGTGTGTAACTGTGTCCTGACCGCCGTGTGTGTGTGTGACTGAGTCCTGACCTCTGTGTGTGTGTGTGAGACTGAGTCCTGACCGCTGTGTGTGTGCTGCAGGTTCGGTCGTAAGCTGGTGGTCAGTGATCTGTACCGGCTGCCGGAGGTGGTGTGTGTGCGTGAGCAGGGCGGCGGGCGGCTCGTCTGTCTGCTGTCCAGCACTCAGGCCCGGCAGAGCCCGTTAGGATCATCTCACTCTCACGACAGCTCCAACACCGGCAGTCCGGTTCTGTTCGAGGAGCTGGAGTACCACGAGCCCGTCTGCAGACGACACTGCACTCAGCGGGACTTCAGGTCAATCTGCACACTCCAGCATTCTTTCTGTTAAGTTCTAGATTTCTGAACAAGTGGGTTTTGCAGTTTAGTTCCAGTAAAAGCACTTTTTGGATGGGAGGGGAAGATCTGAGCTCAAGATGTTTCTCTTCTGGTTTCAGTGAAGCAGATTTTGATCCGGATACTTACATGATCCCATTTGTTCTGGTGTCTCTGAAAGTTCTGGCTGCTCATGTCCACAGTTTACTGCAGAGTCATGAGGGAACGGTACCGCTACTCAGGTAACACTCACTCACTCACTCTCCCTCTCATGCTCGCTCGTTCGCTCATTCACTCTCTCTCTCGCTCGTTCTCTCGCTATCTCTTATGCTCGCTCACTCTCTCTCTCATGCTCGCTCGCTCACTCACTCTCTCCCGCTCACTCTCTCGGTCAGATGCTGATGAAGTGACTCGGAGCAGTTCTGGAGATGTTGTTCATGTAGTTATGTCCTCATTTAGTGAGACGGCAGACGCTAATATCACCGCAAGCATCGCGCGCGCTTCTGTACGAGTAGTAAACAAACCCGCGCGTCTGCGCCATACATTAACAGAGACACACAGAAGTCATATTTAAAGTCGTTTTACGGCTTAATATTTACAAAGACGAGTGAGAGTGTGCTCGTGTGTTTGTGTGCGCATCTGCCTGTTAATCTTTTGCACGTGTGAAAGTTGTCTCTCTGTACTCAGTTTCCCAGAATGCTATGCGGCGGAGTTTAGTGCGTTACCCATTGCTGAGGAGGGGAAGCTGGAGGGAAGTGTCCCTTTGGAGCATCTCATCACCTGCATCCCTGGAGTCACTATCGTAACGGCCCAGAACGGCTTCAAGATCATCAAGTGGATTCACAACAAACCCCCGCAGCCCAACGCAGGTGTGTGTGTGTGTCTGTGTCTGTGTGAGTGTGTGTGTGTGTCTCTGTCTGTGTGTTTGTTTTCTCTCTCCATCACGACTGTGTAAGTGATAAGGCCGTGTGTGTGAGCATGTGTGTGTGTGTCAAGTCAAGTCACCTTTATTTATATAGCGCTTTTAACAATACAAATTGTAACAAAGCACTGCACAATATCAAAATAGGCAAATTGTGTCAATAATGCAAAATGACAGGATTTAACACTCTATCAGCTGAATGCATTTCATTATTGAATTTAGTAATGGCATTGTCCAGCTCAGTTCAGCTTAAATAATATCTGTGCAATCAAGTCGATGATTGTGCTGGAAATGAAGTGTCCCCAACTAAGCAAGCCAGAGGCGACAGCGGCAAGGAACCAAAACTCCATCGGTGACAGAATGGAGAAAAACCTTGGGAGAAACCAGGCTCAGTCGGGGGCAGTTCCCTCCGCCAGACGAATCAGTAGTTTGTTCCAACTGCAGCAAAGTCAGAGTGTAAGTGGTCCACTGGTTCCAGGGTCTTTCCCGATGGATGTCTAGGTGACGAGGTCCTCACTGGAGATCTGTCTCTGGGGCTCATCTCGGAGGTCCTCGGAGGGGTTGTCATCGTCTCTTCTCAGGTGTTCGGTCATCTCTATCGTTTAAGGGTTGGATCTGCTCCATCCAGGAATAACCCTGGATGAAATTATCAGTATAACCCAAGCTAAAGCATAATAATGTGCATTTGTTCAGATAGACTGGCAGTACAAGATTATGAGATGCATTATATGAATGCTTGGCTAAAGAGATGCGTCTTTAATCTAGATTTAAACAGAGAGAGTGTGTCTGAACCCCCAACGTTATCAGGAAGGCTATTCCAGAGTTTGGGAGCCAGATATGAAAAAGTTCTACCTCCTTTAGTGGACTTTGCTATCCTAGGTACTACCAAGAGTCCAGAGTTTAGTTCCTTATGGAGCGGGTTGGATTGTAGTGTGATAGAAGATTAGTTAGGTACGCAGGTGCTAAATCATTTAGGGCCTTATAGGCAAGTAATCATATTTTGTAACTGATACGAAACTTAATAGGTAGCCAGTGCAGAGACTGTAAAATTGGAGTAATATGATCATATTTTCTTGACCTGGGAAGGACTCTAGCCGCAGCATTTTGTACTATCTGTAGCTTGTTTATTGAAGATGCATGACAACCACCTTGCAGTGCAGTGTGTGTGTGTGTGTGTGATGTATGTGTGTGTTTTCTCTCTCCATCATGACGGTGTAAGTGATAAGCCCGTGTGTGTGTGTGGATGTATGTGTGTCTGGGTGCGTGTGAGTGTGTGTATATATGTGTGTGTGTGTGTGTGCGCACGTCTGGGTATGTGTGTGTGTGTGTTTTCTCCATCACGATGGTGTAAGTGATAAGGCCGTGTGTGTGTTTGTCAGATCCGTGGCTGCAGCGCAGTAAGAGTCCGGTCGGTAACCCACAGCTGATCCAGTTCAGCCGAGAGATGGTGGATCTGATGAAGAACCAGGCGTCCTGTTTGATGCCCGTCACAAAGTTCATTCCAGCGTATCACCACCACTTTGCCAAGCAGTGCCGTGTGTCCGACTACGGATTCTCCAAACTGCTGGAGCTGCTGGAGGCCGTTCCTCACGTGCTGCAGGTCTGAACACAAACACACCTTCTCATTCAGCCTGGATTTACACCAGGCGTTAACATGTGACCCCCATGATCTGGCTTCTGTCTCTGGGTAACCGATCGGATCAGTGGACCAGAAGTGGTGGGTTTTCTTGTGAAAACTATTTTCAGAGGGGCAGGGTCGACCTCAGACACGATGACAGGATAGTGTTTACAATACACGGAGATTCGATCACAATGTGTCCTTGACTACCTCTGGACCAGGACACGCTGATCAGAAGCGCGTTCACACTTGTCTTTTCAATGTGTTTGTGGACAGGTCGCATGTTAATGCTAAGTGTAAACAGTCTCAGTTCAGTCTTAATATTTGTTTGAAGTTCCCTGTGTTCTTAAGCCGTGTGTGTGTGTGTGTGTGTGTGTGTGTGTGTGCGTGTGTGCACGCACAGATCCTGGGTCTAGGCTCCAAGCGTTTGTTGACGTTGACACATCGCGCTCAGATCAAACGCTTCACTCAAGACCTGCTGAAGCTGCTGAAGTTTCAGGCCAGTAAACAGGTGACGATCGGGGACTTCACGCAGGCGTATCACTGGTGAGCATCTCTGCGCGGCGGTCTTTGTGTGCTACTGGAACGCGAGGCGTCGTCCTGATCTCTCTCTCTGTGTGTGTCAGGTGTTTCTCCAGGAACTGGCAGGTGGTGGATTATGGGATGTGTGATCTGATGGACCTGCTGGCTGAGATTCCAGACACGACGATCACGGTCTCTCAGCAGGACGGGGACACGCTCATCTCTGTTCCTAAGAGAGGTGAAGCACTGCTTGAACGTCTCCGTGCTGCATCTCAAGAGTGTATCTAACACAACTCCTGAACAGATATGAAAGCGCTAGGCATGTTTACAGACCAGGGCTGTGCATCACGCACTAAACAGGCTTTCAGATGTGTTGAAATGAAAACGATGTATTCTAGAATCGGCTCAAAATATCGATCTGCCCAAATACTGCTAAATATCTTTTATATTTGATTAGGGCTGTGCAATAAGGCCAAAATGTATCATGATATTTGTATTTTTTTTTTTATATCAGTTGATATCGATATTTATCATGATAAATGTCAAATCTTTATTTCTTTCAAGTTTAAAGCCATATTTTTGCTCAAGTGCAAGTTGTAGAAACCAGTTCATTAATTTCCCTATTTATTAAAATATCTAAATAGAAAAATTAATGTCTTAGTTTCTGCATGTTCTAATGAGTGATATTGTTTCAAATCAAGGTTGCCTAAAACATGCAGTATAATGCACACATGCTACAGCTTCATCACAAATATATACTCTAATTATATACATTACTCCTGTAATAAACTCAATGTGAATACCCCACATTTCTCCCACAATACCATGGTGCAGTGAGTGTTACTGCAGTAAATCCATGGTAAATACTGGCGACGTGCAGATTGTGTCGTGCTTTAAACTATATAAATCACTTGTGACCCTGGAGCACAAAACCAGTCTTAAGGGTCAAGTTTGGGAAATTGAGATGTATGCATCATCTGAAAGATGAATAAATAATATTTCCATTGATTTATGGTTTGGACAATATTTGAAAATCTGAGGGTGCAAAAAAAATCTAAATACTGATAAAATCACCTTTAAAGTTGTTCTTAGCAATGCATATTACTAATCGATAATTAATTTTTTTCAAATGAGTCCCTCAGCTGTTGGCGCATAAACATTATATCGTTGATTTAAGGAACTCTTCAAATCGTTTTATCGAGGAAAATTATACGGTGATAATTATCATCCATCCCTGTTTGATGCGATCACACCGGTGTGATTTGATTCGGTGCGACGCAGCATCAGCTGCCAAACTTGACCAGATGAGTTTTAACAGCACTGCGCGTTATAACCAATCACAGACGAGTCTGTTGAGCTTATGAATGCAGTGGCCAATCAGAGGCGTTCAGATGAGTCATCGCTGAAGTGACTGCTCTGGTGAAGTCTCTCAGGTGTGTGTGCGAATGTAAGATACACATTTCAATATAACCCGCTTTTTTGAGAGCACTTGAACTTGAGTCAATAATACTCTTTGTGTACAATTAGCAATTTACAATGTTTTTATTAAATTAAATACAAAGTCAGACATATTAGAAATATTTATGACACCCATATCTGGTATTAAACTATGGGTTTAATGCATAGGTTAGTTAGTAGATTAACATCAACTAACATGATCTATAAAGGTGCAAACTCTATATACTTATATTTAATAATATTAATCTTTCGGGAAAATTTTGATTGGTAAAAAAGAAAGCAATTTTAACCGAGGGTGCCTTGAATTGGCACCGCTGTGTCATAATCCGGATGGGGGGTCTGAGTCAAAGTTGTTTGGTGCATTCCAGCCTTCAGAACAAATCTAACAGTGCACGTTGAGCCGTGTGACGCGGTCCGTCTTCATGGTTTCACTTGAAGGAATCGTACAGTAATGAATGCTAAATCTGAGCACTAATTTGGTCTGATGAGATGTCCGTGTGGGCAGTACTAGTCAACTAACACCACAATAACTAGCCGTAGAGCATGGTCTGGTCTGTTCGTTCTGACCGGGTCGGTGTCTCTCAGAGCGGACGGCGGAGGAGCTGGAGCGCACGCGGCAGTTTGGCAAGGAGGTGGTGGATCTTCTGAGACATCAGCCTCACTTCCGGATGCCCTTCAGCAAGTTCATCCCCACGTATCACCACCACTTCGGACGCCAGTGCAAGCTCTCCTACTACGGCTTCACCAAACTCATGGAGCTGTTCGAGGCCATCCCAGACGTTCTTCTGGTGGGTTGCCGGACGCCGAGGGAGAGGTGCGAGAGCGCGGGCAGCGGTGTCTGATGCTGTGTTTGTGTCTCAGGTGCTGGAGTGCGGAGAGGAGCGGCTGCTGGCGCTGACGGAGGTGGAGCGTGTCAAAGCCCTGGCGGCGCAGTTGGTGAAGCTGCTTCGAGCTCATAGGGATTCGGGCCTCGCTGTCAGTCAGCTGCTGAGTGAATACAGCAAGACGTTTGGATACAGCCTCCGTCTGCAGGACTACGACGCCGCCACGCTACCCGGCCTGCTCAGCAAGCTCTGCCACGTGGTGAAGGTGACCTCACTTCCTCTCAGATCGCAGCCTCACTTCCTCTCAGATCACTTCCTCTCAGATCACTTCCTCCCAGATCACTTCCTCCCAGATCTCAGCCTCACTTCCTCTCAGATCACTTCCTCTCAGATCGCAGCCTCACTTCCTCCCAGATCGCAGCCTCACTTCCTCCCAGATCGCAGCCTCACTTCCTCCCAGATCGCAGCCTCACTTCCTCCCAGATCGCTGCCTCACTTCCTCCCAGATCGCAGCCTCACTTCCTCCCAGATCGCAGCCTCACTTCCTCCCAGATCGCAGCCTCACTTCCTCCCAGATCGCAGCCTCACTTCCTCCCAGATCGCAGCCTCACTTCCTCCCAGATCGCAGCCACACTTCCTCCCAGATCCCAGCCTCACTTCCTCTCAGATCCCAGCCTCACTTCCTCCCAGATCGCAGCCTCACTTCCTCCCAGATCGCAGCCTAACTTCCTCCCAGATCGCAGCCTCACTTCCTCTCAGATCGCAGCCTCACTTCCTCTCAGATCGCAGCCTCACTTCCTCTCAGATCCCAGCCTCACTTCCTCTCAGATCCCAGCCTCACTTCCTCTCAGATCCCAGCCTCACTTCCTCCCAGATCGCAGCCTCACTTCCTCCCAGATCGCAGCCTCACTTCCTCTCAGATCGCAGCCTCACTTCCTCTCAGATCACAGCCTCACTTCCTCTCAGATCACTTCCTCTCAGATCACTTCCTCTCAGATCCCGGCCTCACTTCCTCTCAGATCGCAGCCTCACTTCCTCTCAGATCGCAGCCTCACTTCCTCTCAGATCGCAGCCTCACTTCCTCTCAGATCGCAGCCTCACTTCCTCTCAGATCGCAGCCTCACTTCCTCTCAGATCGCAGCCTCACTTCCTCTCAGATCGCAGCCTCACTTCCTCTCAGATCACTTCCTCTCAGATCCCGGCCTCACTTCCTCTCAGATCACTTCCTCTCAGATCCCGGCCTCACTTCCTCTCAGATCCCGGCCTCACTTCCTCTCAGATCACTTCCTCTCAGATCCCGGCCTCACTTCCTCTCAGATCACTTCCTCTCAGATCCCGGCCTCACTTCCTCTCAGATCCCGGCGGCCTCACTTCCTCTGGGATCCGTTCACTCCTAGATCGCAGCCTCACTTCCTGACTGCAGATCGCAGCCTCACTTCCTCTCAGATCATCCCCTCAGATCCCGGCCTCCTTCCTGGACCCGGCCTCACTTCAGATCGCAGCCTCACTTCCTCTCAGATCACTTCCTCTCGTGGCCACTTCCTCAGATCACCTCACCAGATCGGCCCTTCACCTCCTGACTTATTTTCTCTCTCTAGGGATCCCGCAGATCCTGATTAACCCCTTCACATCTCAGCTACTGGCATGATTTAGTGGTTCCTGGAGGAAGAGGCAGCTGACGAGGAGTCCGATAATTGATATCTCTGCCTCGAGGAGCGAACAGCCTGCTGCAGTGGAGGAGCGAGTCCGGATCACTCGCCTGATCAGTACCGGATGACTACAGTGATAGAGAATCTGCTGCAGGGAATCACTGAAATAATGTATTCACTTCTCCTGGGTTTCTATTTGGAGTTTGATGCTAGAACTGAAGGCCCTGAGGTGTGTCTATCTGCAGCTCTCTGAGACGAGACGATGAGGAGAGCGTGAGGCCGACTGACCAGACTGCACCAGTCGCCTGAGCACACCTGTCAGATTATAGCCAGATCACCTGAGGAGTTCTGGCCAGCAAACTCAATTTAGCTGCACCGTCCAACAGGTGGTCTGGATTAAAGGTCACGGTCACAAGAAGATCCTGGTCCTCGTGTGTCTCAGAACTTGTCTGTGTGGCTTAACAGGTTTTTCTGCTTCTAATGTCACTGTTTTAACTTTTAAATCTGCTTATAGAGTTACAAACAAAGCAGTTATATAAAGCGATATTTTCTTTTAAATAAATATTTTAGCTTTTAAATTGGGCGGACTATTTTAGTTATTATATTTTAGAGTGTGAATTATGTTTTTGAAGGGGTTGATGGTGGGTTAGGTGGGTTAGTTAGGTTGGTTAGGATGGTGAGGTTGAGGGAGTTAGGTGGTTAGGTGAGGAGTTGATGGTGAGGTTAGGGTTAGGTTAGGGTTAGGTTAGTTAGGTGGGTTAGTTGATGGTGAGGTTAGGGTTAGTTAGTTGGGTTAGTTGATGGTGAGTTTGGTGGTTAGGGTTAGTTAGGTGGGTTAGTTGATAGTGAGGTTGGTGGTTATCTGTGAGAAGCTCTGAATGTGTGCCGCGGTGTCGTGTACCGTCTCAGAGAAATGCACGAATATAAGCTCTTCATATGAGGCCGCAGGGTCTAACAAGGATCAGACTAAGTTAATTACTAAAGCCTTTAGTGTTGAGTGATTAAAAACCTGTGTGTCTCTGTGTGTGTGTGTGTGTGTGTGCGTGTATGAATGTCTGTGTGTGTGTGTGTTGTGCATGCATGAATGTCTGTGTGTGTGTGTTGTGCGTGTATGAATGTCTGTGTGCGTGTCTGTGTCTGTGTGTGTGTGTGTGTGTCTGTGTGTGTTCTCCAGCTCGTGGCAGTCCTGCGGTCACTGAGAGTCCTGTGGTCACTGCAGACGAGGCGTGTCCTGATGAAGATCCCCGATCCGCCGACAGCCCCGCCAGCGGTACAGCTCCGCCGCTAGCATTAGCCGTGCGTCCGTCCTCAGCGGCAGCTAACGATCCGTGTGTGTCCTGCAGGTGAGATGGAGCTGCTGTGTCTGGGCTCCGGTTCTCCGGTGGATCTGCTGTGTGCTCCAGTCCCCTCCTGCCTCCCGTCTCCTCAGCTGCGGCCCGACCCGGTTCTTCTGCAGCCCAGGGATCTGATCCGCTTCGAGCACGAGCTGGTTCAGGATCAGCAGCCTCGTCCGGCAGAGTCCTCCGGCGTCACGGACAGCCCCGGCCGGCGAGCCGCACGCAGCAAAGTTAAACTAGCAGCTAACTTCTCCACCCTGCCGGCCTAACGTCGCTGGACTGTTGTGTTGTTCTAAGGTGACGGAATAACGCGCTTCTCTCACTTGGCCGCGAATGTGTATTTTCTTTCATTACTAGTCGCTCGTTTTCAGTCGTTAGCGTGCTGATTGGTGGACGTCGCTGAGACGTCGTTGTTTGAAGCTTTTGTGTTAGTCCGTTTCAGAGCCGGAGCCCGCTACCGAAGCTATCGTCTCTTTTAACTGATCATTACGTTCGTATTGGGAATGACGTCTGTGTTAGCAGTGTTTCGTTGTGGCACTCGTCGTACAGCTGCACTGATGCATTATGGGAGTTGCTTTGATCGTTCTATGCACATGGTGCATAAACCCTTGTTTACGAGTCGCCGCAGGCTTTCTTTTATACGTTTTGGCAGAATGGTGCTAATTAGATGATGTTTAATCAGCGTAGCTAACAAGGTTGTTTACTCGAACCTTGAGTTAGCGCGTCGCGGTTTGCTCTCCGAAGGCTTTTACAATGGCTTGTATCGGCCGCAGCGCTACGCTATGTGTATGTTTAGGCCGGCAGCGACATGATGTCAGACGTCCCCGAGACTCGCGGCTAGTTTGTTTATTTAAAGAGTGGCTCTCCGTGTTTTTGTAAGCGTTCTGAGCCCACGTACATGTCTCGGTGATCTTATGCATGTTTGCATAGCGTTTGCTGTTGATGGAAATCTGTGCTCGCGCGTCTCTCAGACTGTGGCGTCCGCTGATCTTCATCTGAAGTAGCCTCAAGACACTTGAGGTCTCGTATGATTTTAGTGCTGTTAGGAGGTTTTTTATTTCTATGTACTGACATGTATAATAAATATCACAAGCATCATGTGGTGTCCTGCTTTCTTCTCCGTGCGTCTCGGATCACTTACAGAAGATGCTTCAGGTAAACTCGATAAGTCCGAAGGCATGACACACTAACAATCAGCATTTATTAATCTTAATGATGGTTAATAAAAATACAGTTGTTTATTGTTAACAGATTCCGCTTTTTACTTTAGTAAGGCATTATTAAATGTTATGTATTTCTGAAGATGATCTTTCGTGCAGTGTGTAAGTGAATGAAGTGTTAAATCTGAAAGTGCTCCGTGTATAAAGTTATCGTCTCTCTAAAGAACGAGTCGACTCTGAATCATTGAAACCAGTCGTTTTTAAACCAATCCCTGTTTGACGTCAACTTGAGACATTAGCATATTCCCCGCCCACTTGTTGCCACTCTGTTTCCACGGTAACGCTGTACACAAAGTAACACTGCGCTTTAAATGAAATCGACCAATCAGAGCAGATTAGCATCACGCAGGGGAGGAGTTTGGAAAAATTAATCGTTTGAGCAAATAAGGTAAAAATAAATATATTTCGTTGTTAGTTCATAACTGTATTAGTTTAACCCTTTACCTGTCACCCCCCCTTTAGAAAATAGTGCACTATTTAAAGTTAAATTGTTATAATTCATAAACGCTTCTGAATACAGACCTCTTTTAAAGACTAATCTGCAGAAGTGAAATATTTCAAAAAATGAACGTTAAAAAAAAAAGTTATATAAAATGTACTGTACTATTTTTATTTGATATAAAATCAATATTTTACAAAATAGGTTTGAATCCAAATTTGGCATAAAATTAAAGCCATATGTCTAAATATGTGAATATGTTCCAAATGTGAAGTTGATATAATATAAATATAGGTTACTATGTAATTGTTTATGCGTTATACCACAAACAGCCACCGGGTGCCATACAAACACATTTAATTATTTGAATGCGGTTTTCTGTCACAAAAGTATTAATTTCTCTCTCTGTGTTACTTTTATCATATGGACTCTTGAGACTCAGACCTTTCCGATGATATGCGTGTTGTCAAGATTATCAAAAGTTTCTGTAAATACGGAATATGACTCCTCCCACTAAAGGGAGGAGCCTGCTAGAATAATTTAAAGTACCATTTCTATGGTAGCGATAATGTCCGGGTTTCACAGGATGACTTTTGAGGTTTTAACCATTCAAATGATATAATATATGATGAGTGCTAAAACGTGATGGCGGGGGTGGAGAAAACGAATATAATTTTGGTGTCAAAGGTCAGCGCTGCTGTTATGGCGTATATGTTTTAAAGTGCACTCTTGTCATAAATTAATCTATTACTGCTCCTACATAATTTTTAACAACAACAGTGGGACAATATCTATTTAAGAGTCTTGGACCTTTACAGCGATGTTTGTCATGATTAGATCAGGATTTAATGAGTTAAATTAGGCGTCCCGTATATGGGATGGTGACCGTTAAGGGTTAATAACACATTTTAACAAATGAAACCTTACGGTAAAGTGTTTCCACAGAAAGTTATATATTGATGTGCATGTTTTGTCACTTTCATGAGTTTAGACTGAAAAGGTGTAAAAAAGACAAAGACACAGAAAATCAAGCCCTTTTCACAGCGCTGTATAAACGATGCATTTGTGCTGCAAAACGAATCGCTGTCAACGAAGCTTGAATATCAGAACAACAGTTTTCAGAATAAAGGAGCTACAGACTTTATTTGCAGAATATTCACAAGCGACGTCCTGCTTCAGTATGTCTGATTATCAGGCCTGTTTAAATGCATCAAAAGGCAAAGAAATGCTCAAACTTCAAACATAGTTCATGCACGTTTATTCATGGTTGTGTTGATCGGTTTTCATGAACATGATCGATCACTTTATATGCTCTCTAAGTGTCAGATGAATCTCTAATATACACTGGATTAAAATGCATGTGACTAATAACTTATATCAGTGTTGTTTTCAGAATCACAGAGGAGCTGAACGTCTTTCTAATGCTCAGTCCAGCTTATATTGATCAAATGCAGGTAATATGATTAGCTCTGGGGGGTCTTCACATGATGACGCACTGAGTGGCTCCGCAGCAGTCTTTAATGAGGGCCGCGCTGCTCTTGCTGATGGAGGGTTTGTTGGCTGGAGGTTCGGTCGTTCTGGGCTTCGGAGCTCCTGCGGAGAGAAACGGAGCCGATCAGAGAACGTCACGCGACTACATGGTTCTCAACTTTAACCCGTTTGCCACTGACCTCTCAAAAAACAAAGTCCAATTGTTGGGGAAGCAATCATATGATGTTCTCTCATCACAAACAACAAAGTGCAGATGTGCGTACGAATGTAAGATATTAATTTCACAGTGTGAACCGATTCAGTGTTTATAGTGGGAGACTTGAAGTCTTGATAATGAAATGTAAATGTTCTTTCCCGTCTTTCTGTACAATAAAAGGGTTTTAATAAGTAACTTATAATAATTTTATTAAACTCACATTGAATACAAACTCAGTCGTAGTAAAAATATTTTAAGGCATTACACTCATATCTGGTACGTATGTAAAAAGTTGGGTTTTTATGCATGGTTAATAGATTACGGTTACTTTGCCCATCGCCCGTTATAGAGCAACTAACACAATCTATAAAAGTGCAAAATTAATTCACTCATATTTGAGAATCGAGATATTTAATGATATAGTTAACACGTGTGGGAACATGTCAAATAAAAAAAGGATAAATTAAGTAAAACATAAGCCTTCTGTTGTGTCACATAACAAGCACTAGCCCCCCCAACTCCACTCGTGCAAAGTGCATGATGGACGAAATATTAGATCTGTGCGGTGTAACACTATATTAGATCTGTGCGGTGTAACAGTATATTAGATCTGTGCGGTGTAACGGTATATTAGATCTGTGATTGTAACACTATATTAGATCTGTGCGGTGTAACACTATATTAGATCTGTGCGATTGTAACACTATATTAGATCTGTCTTGATTGTAACACTATATTAGATCTGCGTGTAACAGTATATTAGATCTGTGCGTGTAACACTATATTAGATCTGTGATGTAACGGTATATTAGAATCTGTGCGGTGTAACGGTATATTAGATCTGTGCGGTGTAACAGTATATTAGATCTGTGCGGTGTAACAGTATATTAGATCTGTGCGGTGTAACACTATATTAGATCTGTCTTGATTGTAACAGTATATTAGATCTGCTGTAACACTATATTAGATCTGTGCGTGTAACTATATTAGATCTGTGCGTGTAACGGGTATATTAGATCTGTGCTTGTAACGGTATATTAGATCTGTGCGTAACGGTATATTAGATCTGTGCGGTGTAACAGTATATTAGATCTGTGCGTGTAACACTATATATTAGCTCTGTGTAACAGTATATTAGATCTGTCTTGATTGTAACGTATATTAGATCTGATGTGTGATTGTAACACTATATTAGATCTGTGCGGTGTAACACATATATTAGATCTGTGCGTGTAACACTATATTAGATCTGTGCTTGGTGTAACACTATATTAGATCTGTGCGGTGTAACAGTATATTAGATCTGTGCAGTGTAACACTATATTAGAATCTGCGTGTAACACTATATTAGATCTGTGTAACACTATATTAGATCTGTGCGGTGTAACGGGTATATTAGATCTGTGCGGTGTAACAGTATATTAGATCTGTGCGTTGTAACAGTATATTAGATCTGTGCGGTGTAACAGTATATTAGATCTGTGCGTGTAACTGTATATATTAGATCTGTGCGTAACATACTATTAGATCTGGTGTAACACTATATTAGATCTGTGCGGTGTAACACTATATTAGATCTGTCTGTAACAGTATATTAGATCTGTGCGGTGTAACAGTATATTAGATCTGTGCGTAACAGTATATTAGATCTGTGCGGTGTAACAGTATATTAGATCTGTGGTGTAACACTATATTAGATCTGTGTGTAACACTATATTAGATCTGTGCGGTGTAACACTATATATTAGATCTGTCTTGATGTAACACTATATTAGATCTGCGGTGTAACACTATATTAGATCTGTGTGTAACACTATATTAGATCTGTGCGGTGTAACACTATATTAGATCTGTAACTATATTAGATCAGCGTAACTATATAGATCTGTGCGGTAACTATATTAGATCTGTGATTGTAACAGTATATTAGATCTGTCTTGATTGTAACACTATATTAGATCTGTGCTTGTAATATACTATTAGATCTGTGTATATTAGATCTGTGCGGTGTAACAGTATATTAGATCTGTGCGGTGTAACACTATATTAGATCTGTGCTTAACGGTATATTAGATCTGTCTTGATTGTAACACTATATAGATCTGTGCATTGTAACACTAATTATATCTGATCTGTGCGGTGTAACACTATATTAGATCTGTCTTGTGTAACACTATATTAGATCTGTGCGGTGTAACAGTATATTAGATCTGTGCGTACATATTAGATCTGTGCAGTGTAACACTATATTAGATCTGTGCGGTGTAACAGTATATTAGATCTGTGCGGTTGTAACACTATATTAGATCTGTGCGTAACAGTATAATCAGTAACAGTATATTAGATCTGTGTAACAGTATATTAATGATCTGTCTTGATTGTAACAGTATATTAGATCTGTGCGGTGTAACAGTATATTAGATCTGTGCGGTGTAACACTATATTAGATCTGTGCGGTGTAACACTATATTAGATCTGTGATTGTAACACTATATTAGATCTGCGGTGTAACAGTATATTAGATCTGTCTGTATTGTATTAGATCTGTGGTGTAACAGTATATTAGATCTGCGGTGTAACACTATATATTAGATCTGTCTTGAGTGTAACACTATATAGATCTGTCGGTGTGTAACTATATTAGATCTGTGCGTGTAACACTATATTAGATCTGCGTGTAACACTATATTAGATCTGTCTTGAGTAACACTATATTAGATCTGGGTGTAACAGTATATTAGATCTGTGGTGTAACAGTATATTAGATCTGTGCGGTGTAACGGTATATTAGATCAGTGTATATTAGATCTGTGCGGTGTAACACTATATTAGATCTGTGCTTGATTGTAACACTATATTAGATCTGTGCGGTGTAACACTATATTAGATCTGTGCGGTTGTAACACTATTAGATCTGTGGTGTAACACTCAGTTAACTATATTAGATCTGTGCGGTGTAACATATTAGATCTGTGCAGTGTAACGGTATATTAGATCTGCGTGTAACAGTATATTAGATCTGTGCGGTGTAACACTATATTAGATCTGTCTTGCGTAACGGGTATATTAGATCTGTGCTTGATTGTGCGGTGTAACACTATTAGATCTGTGTGTGTAACACTATATTAAGCGGTGTAACACTGATTATATGATCTGGTGTAACACTATATTAGATCTGCGGTTGTAACACTATATTAGATCTGTGCATTAGATCTGTGTGTAACATATTAGATCTGTCTGTATAACTATATTAGATCCACTATATTAGATCTGTGTAACACTATTAGATCTGTGCGGTGTAACAGTATATTAGATCTGTGCGGTGTAACACTATATTAGATCTGTGCGGTGTAACAGTATATTAGATCTGTGCGGTGTAACACTATATTAGATCTGTGCGGTTGTAACAGTATATTAGATCTGTGCGGTGTACTATATTAGATCTGCGCGTAACATATTAGATCTGTGCGTGTAACAGTATATTAGATCTGTGTGTAACAGTATTAGATCTGTGCGGTGTAACAGTATATTAGATCTGTGCAGTGTAACGGTGTATATTAGATCTGTGGTGTAACACTATATTAGATCTGTGCGGTGTAACACTATTAGATCTGTGTGGTGTAACACTATTAGATCTGTGCAGTGTAACGGTATATTAGATCTGTGCTGATGTAACACTATATTAGATCTGTGCGATTGTAACACTATATTAGATCTGTGCGGTGTAACACTATTAGATCTGCGGTGTAACAGTATATTAGATCTGTGCGGTGTAACACTATTAGATCTGTGTGGTGTAACACTATATTAGATCTGTGCGGTGTAACAGTATTAGATCTGTGCGGTGTAACACTATATTAGATCTGTGTAACACTATATTAGATCTGTGCGGTGTAACATCTGTATTAGATTGTGTAACACTATATTAGATCTGTGCGTGTAACACTATATATATTAGATCTGTGCGGTGTAACAGTATATTAGATCTGTGTAACACTATATTAGATCTGTGCGGTGTAACATATTAGATATGTATTATTAGATCTGCGGTGTAACACTATATTAGATCTGTGGTGTAACACTATATATTACAATGCGTGTAACAGTATATTAGATCTGTGCGGTGTAACACTATATTAGATCTGTGTGGTGAACACTGTAAGATCTGTAACAGTATATTAGATATATTAGATCTGTGCGATTGTAACACTATATTAGATCTGTGCGGTGTAACACTATTAGATCTGTGCGGTGTAACACAGTATATTAGATCTGTCTGTAACTATATTAGATCTGCGGTGTAACACTATATTAGATCTGTGCGGTGTAACACTATATTAGATCTGTGCGGTGTAACACTATTAGATCGGTGTAACATCTGTAACACTATATTAATATTAGAACTCTATATTAGATCTGTGTAACACTATATTAGATCTGTGCGGTGTAACTATATTAGATCTGTGCGGTGTAACACTATATTAGATCTGTATATTAGATCTGTGCGGTGTAACACTATATTAGATCTGTGCGGTGTAACACTATTAGATCTGTGCGGTGTAACACTATATTAGATCTGTGCGGTGTAACACTATATTAGATCTGTGCGGTGTAACGGTGTAGTAACACTATATTAGATCTGTGCGGTGTAACACTATATTAGATCTGTGCGGTGTAACACTATATTAGATCTGTGCGGTGTAACACTATTAGATCTGTGCGGTGTAACTATATTAGATCTGTGCGGTGTAACACTATATTAGATCTGTGCGGTGTAACACTATATTAGATCTGTCTTGATTGTAACACTATATTAGATCTGTGCGGTGTAACACTATATTAGATCTGTGCGGTGTAACACTGTATTAGATCTGTGCGGTGTAACGTATATTAGATCTGTGCGGTAACACTATATTAGATCTCTGTGTAACACTATATTAGATCTGTGCGGTGTAACACTATATTAGATCTGTGCGGTGTAACACTATATTAGATCTGTGCGGTGTAACACTATATTAGATCTGTGCGGTGTAACAGTATATTAGATCTGTGCGGTGTAACAGTATATTAGATCTGTGCTTGTGTAACAGTATATTAGATCTGTGCGGTGTAACAGTATATTAGATCTGTGCGGTGTAACACTATATTAGATCTGTGCGGTGTAACACTATATTAGATCTGTGCGGTGTAACAGTATATTAGATCTGTGCGGTGTAACACTATATTAGATCTGTGCGGTGTAACACTATATTAGATCTGTCTTGATGTAACAGTATATTAGATCTGCTGTGTAACACTATATTAGATCTGTGCGGTGTAACACTATATTAGATCTGTGCGGTGTAACGGTATATTAGATCTGTGCGGTGTAACACTTAGATCTGTGCGGTGTAACACTATTAGATCTGTGCGGTGTAACAGTATATTAGATCTGTGCGGTGTAACAGTATATTAGATCTGTGCGTGTGTAACACTATATTAGATCTGTGTGTAACAGTATATTAGATCTGTGCGGTGTAACAGTATATTAGATCTGTGCGGTGTAACACTATATTAGATCTGTGCTAACACTATTAGATCTGTGGTGTAACACTATATTAGATCTGTGCGGTGTAACACTATTAGATCTGTGCGGTGTAACAGTATATTAGATCTGTGCGTGTAACGGTATATTAGATCTGCGGTGTAACTATTAGATCTGTGCGGTGTAACGTATATTAGATCTGTGCGTGTAACGGTATATTAGATCTGTGCGTAACACTATATTAGATCTGTGCGGTGTAACACTATATTAGATCTGTGCGGTGTAACAGTATATTAGATCTGTGCGGTGTAACACTATATTAGATCTGTGCGGTGTAACACTATATTAGATCTGTGCGGTGTAACACTATTAGATCTGTGCGGTGTAACACTATATTAGATCTGTGCGGTGTAACACTATTAGATCTGTGCGGTGTAACAGTATATTAGATCTGTGCGGTGTAACAGTATATTAGATCTGTGCGGTGTAACACTATATTAGATCTGTGCGGTGTAACACTATATTAGATCTGTGCGGTGTGCGGTGTAACAGTATATTAGATCTGTGCGGTGTAACAGTATATTAGATCTGTGCGGTGTAACAGTATATTAGATCTGTGCGGTGTAACACTATATTAGATCTGTGCGGTGTAACACTATATTAGATCTGTGCGGTGTAACACTATATTAGATCTGTGCGGTGTAACAGTATATTAGATCTGTGCGGTGTAACACTATATTAGATCTGTGCGGTGTAACACTATATTAGATCTGTGCGGTGTAACACTATATTAGATCTGTGCGGTGTAACAGTATATTAGATCTGTGCGGTGTGCGGTGTAACAGTATATTAGATCTGTGCGGTGTAACAGTATATTAGATCTGTGCGGTGTAACAGTATATTAGATCTGTGCGGTGTAACACTATATTAGATCTGTGCGGTGTAACAGTATATTAGATCTGTGCGGTGTAACAGTATATTAGATCTGTGCGGTGTAACAGTATATTAGATCTGTGCGGTGTAACAGTATATTAGATCTGTGCGGTGTAACAGTATATTAGATCTGTGCGGTGTAACAGTATATTAGATCTGTGCGGTGTAACGGTATATTAGATCTGTGCGGTGTAACACTATATTAGATCTGTGCGGTGTAACACTATATTAGATCTGTGCGGTGTAACACTATATTAGATCTGTGCGGTGTAACACTATATTAGATCTGTGCGGTGTAACACTATATTAGATCTGTGCGGTGTGCGGTGTAACAGTATATTAGATCTGTGCGGTGTAACAGTATATTATTATATATATGCTTATTATCTGCTCCGGTTGATTATATGGGCGAACACCTGAGACGTGAGAGACGTGAGAAACTCTTACTCTGTATGACGCTGAGCTTCTGTCGGAGGAACTCGGCCATCTCTTGATCTTCCTCCTGCTCCCTGTGAGACAGAATCTCTCAGAAAGAGTACATTTGATTACAAACGTCACCCTTAAAAGATGTATTCTCTGACCTCAGACGCTCGACTTCGGCATCATCCACCAGGAAATCTCTCTTCTGCACCAGCTGATGAATCTCCTGGAGTACTTTCTCTTCTCTCTGACCATGTTTCTTAGTCTTCTCTGCATCTGTGTGTTAGAAAACACACACGTCAATCTGAGATCTGTGTGTGTGTGTGTGTGTGTGTGTGTGTGTGTTTTGTGTTTGTATGTGTGTGTGTGTGATTTTATGTGTGTGTGTGTGTGTGTGTGTGTGTGTGTGTGTGTGTGTGTGTGTGTGTGTGTGTGTGTTTGTGCTCATCTCGGTGTGTGTGCGTGTGTGAATGTACGTGTGTGTGTATGTGTGTGTGTGTGTGTCACCTGGTACTGCCACTATCTTCCTCAGCTCCTGCTTCAGCTTCATAATGTCTTTGCAGAGCTGAATGTCGTCCATCCTGAGAAGAACATGAAAGAAAACTAGTTGCTTAGATTCCGTCATTTCCAGAAGAGTATCTCAGTTTTGTTCAGAGCTTGTGCAGTAAATGCAGCCGCTACTCACATGAAGCGCAGCTCAGACTCGCGTCTCACCAGCACCTCCCGCAGGCGCTGAATCCGAGCCATTTCTGCCTCCATCTCATCTGCAGACATGGAGCTTTCAGCCATGGACACGTCCATCTGGCCTTGGGTACAAACAGACGGTGAGTGAGAGAGTGTGTGTATATGTGTGTGTGTGTGTGTGTGTGTGTGAGAGAGAGAGTGTGCGAATGTGTGCATGTGTGTGTGTGTGTGTGAGAGATAGTGTGTGTGTGAGTGAGAGAGTGTGTGTGTGTGAGTGAGAGAGTGTGTGTGAGAGAGAGGTGTGTGCGTGTGAGTGAGAGAGAGTGTGTGAGCCTGTGTGTGTGAGAGAGTGTGTGCGTGAGCGTGTGTTTAGGGCTGTGCGATTAATCGAAATCGAAATAAAATCTTGATTTGAGCTTGCGCGATTTCTAAATCGCTTTATAGCACGATTTTTTTTCTGCGCCCCTGCCCCAACCTCCCGCAGTATGCTATCCGAACCAATCAGAATGCAGCAGAACAGAACAGACCGGGCATACAGACAGACAGTGTGCTAAAGAAACAGGGAAGATGAGTTTAGAACAGGATAAGGACTTGGTGGCCAAAAAAAAATGCATGTTGCATGCAGAGCACACAGCGGGGAGTAGCGATCATGTTTCCTTCAGAGCGAGAGCGTCTTTCTGAAGATCCCGCTCCGCTCGCTCAATACGCTCAGCGCCGCTCGCTCAGCACAAAATGCCCCTTTGGTAATTTGTTAATTTCAGAATATGTGGAATAGGCGAAGCAATAGTTTGTCTAAGCTAAAGTTTCTAAAACCAAATTCTAAAATCCTGTGAAGATTGACCGATGTTTTAATAGACCGCATTTCCCCGCAGTTTTGGTCTATTTTCATTTTAGATTTAATTTTAGACACACATTTTAGTGTTTCTTTTATTTACACCACAAACTAATTATTTGTCAAGTGCATTTCATCTTGTGTGCTTTCATGGGCCTGATAAGTATTTTGTGAAATTCTATATCTGCATTTCATGTTTTGAATATGAAGCGTTGTTTTAATGGAAAAGTATACTTTTTCAGTTATTACATTTTTTACGAAAATGTTCCAAGTGGCTTCAAAACAAGACACGTTTTTAAATTAAGATTTTAAATGTTATACATTTAAATTAGGGATGTTCATTTCGGTTATTTTTCCTAACCGTTAACCGACAAATATTTTAAATTAGAACTGAATTAAATTAAAAGAATAATTAAAAAGAATAAGTGTCTGTCACCTGTAAAAAATACTAACATCTGTTTTTCGGGGATTAATTTCACATGCAAACAACAGAACGAGGATTTACATGATCATATCATATCACATCACACACCTGCAGCACTTCTGGCAGAGAAAAACTTAATTCACCTAAATGCTGGGTTGAGCCTTTTGGGTTATTTGTTCAGTGTTTGGGTAGTTTGTGTACATTTTATTTTATTTATAAAATTGTTTCTGTCAGTATATTGTTTAAATCTATGCAGAGCAACATTCGCGGTGTGAATCACTAAACGAACGTCGCGTCGGTCTTATTGCATGATGAAGAGTCTGATGCTTTGCATAAAATAAACTATTATATTTATAAAGATACAGAACACAAATACTTTGGATGTTAAAACATGTCCTCAGAGCTGTTGACTGTTTGTTGTTGAGCAGGTTATGAAGGCAATCGCAGTACATTTCGTCCATGAGTGAAGCGCAGGGCGGCGGTCTGATCCGTGATCAGTTCCCGCCGAACACGACTCCAGCTCGGCGTGAGAGCCAGCGCCGTTACGGTGGAAACACAGTTACAGAGTGGTCCATTTACTCGTGAATTACATCGGTTTAATGTTTAATCTTTACTTCTAATGTTTGTTAAACGAGATTAAATAGGCAATGTGTAGGCCTATAGCTTATAAAAACAAGCAAATGAGAAATAAAGGAAGTTATCACGTCTGGAGTATTTTACAGAAGTTTAGAGGATTTAAGTTAATCTGTAAATATTATTTCATGCATAAAGTAAAAAAGAAAAAGCGAATATTATAATAGAAAGCGAATAAAGCCATTAGCTGAGTTAAATAATCCATTAATGATGGGTTAAATAAACAATCACATTTACTGGGTAAAATTAACCCCAAATGTACTCTTTTACCCAGCACAGATTGGGTTGTTTTAAACCCAGTGTTTTTTAGAGTATGCAGAGTTTGTTCATTATTGTGCTGCGTGAAATTAAAGCAGACGGCAGAAAGATGCATTCTATTTTTTTTGTCTTATTTTACAAAAAAGCAAAGATTATTTTTTTATTGAATGTACACAAATAAAAGCAGACCTTTTACAATTCCGATTATCTTCATGACCAAGAGGAGTTGCTTCCACTGTTGGAAGAGGAATAAATCCAGTGATTGCTCCAGCGCGCATGCGCTCATTTAAGCATTCTACCTTCACAATGCAGCCTGTTCATTATCATTATAAAAACAACCGGTCAAACATATGGAAAACACACTGCTCTGTTTAAATATGTAGTAAAATCTGTGCTGTTTAGCGTTATCACCGTACCGCCGTGAAGTTATGCAAAACATTTTGTTTTATGTGGATATTGTAAGGGTAAATAAATAAAGGTAAATAATATTTTGGCATTTAAATACCGCGAATACGGGAACATTTGATTTTGTGTTGAAGGAGAGACCCAACATTGGTTTCAGTTTTGTTTTAGCCTAAATTAGTTTTGGTTTGTCGTTATAGCTTCTTATTTTTAATTCTTGTTATTTTCTAGCCTACTGTTAATTGTAAGGATTTGTTGTGGAGTGAGGGGAACTAAAATAGCCTAGCTATGTTTACAGTGTTTATTATAATGTTTGTAATTCGCGTCGGCCTATTTCTGAATGAAATAATTAAATGCGACTTTATAGGCGACTTTGTTTTTTTCTCTCTCTCGCTCTCTCTAAAAAACGTGTTTTTTTTATACTCATATAGCTTATTTTAACCATGCAGCAAACCTTTTAAAATATTTTGATAAATTACTAAAAATAAATAAATAAGTGAATTTAAACCGTTTAACTGATTGTATTAATGGGTCAAAATTATTTGGTCGGTTAACGGTTAATGAACATCCCTAATTTAAATTAACAATTTCACCCTGAAACATAACCATTTCTTATCGGACTACTGCTTTAATTGAGACATTTATTCAATAATTTCACTATAAACAGGAAAAAATAAATAGGCTTAACGTTACTGGAGACATTTAATGTGGCCGTGATCTGAGCGGGATTCGGTTTACCGGTGGCGTGGCGGATCATTAGCGGAGCGTTGTTTTGGCCGAAGCGACTGAGCGGAGCGCACACACAAAGCAGAATATTGAACCGCTCGCTTCGCTCACATGCTCTGGTTGCATCTTGTTTTGTTGGATTTGATTACATATAATATATATATATATATATGTATTTTGCCATATGTCTGTTCTAGAGACATGTTACAACTTTTTGTGAAAGGTCTAATTGGGTTCCTTTGGAAATATGTTTCAAATTCACACAGAATGCATTTATAACTGTAAAGCATGTCTGTTTGTGTCAAAATCGTGATTAAAATCGAAATCGAAAAAAAATAAAAAAATCGTGATAGTTTTTTTTTGTCCATATCGCACAGCCCTAGCGTGTGAGAGTGTGTGCGTGAGAGTGTGTGCGCGTGAGAGTGTGTGCGCGTGAGAGTGTGTGCATGAGGTGAGTGTGCGGCGTGAGAGGTGTGTGCGTGAGAGTGTGTGCTGAGGTGTGTGCGTGAGAGTGTGTGCGGCGTGAGTGTGTGCGTGAGTGCGCGTGAGAGTGTGTGCGGCGTGAGAGTGTGTGAGTGTGTGTGTGCGTGAGAGTGTGTGTGCGTGAGAGTGTGTGTGTGCGTGAGAGTGTGTGCGTGAGAGAGAGTGTGTGCGTGAGAGTGTGTGCGTGAGAGAGAGTGTGCGTGCGTGAGAGAGTGTGCGTGCGTGAGAGAGTGTGCGTGCGTGAGAGAGTGTGCGTGCGTGAGAGAGTGAGAGAGTGTGCGTGCGTGAGAGAGTGTGCGTGCGTGAGAGTGTGTGCGTGCGTGAGAGAGTGTGTGCGTGCGAGAGAGTGTGTGCGTGTGTGAGAGTGTGTGTGAGAGTGTGTGCGTGCTTGAGAGAGTGTGTGCGTGAGAGTGTGCGTGAGAGAGTGTGTGCGTGAGAGTGTGCGTGAGAAAGTGTGTGTGAGAGAGTGTGAGTGAGAGTGTGTGCGTGAGAGTGTGCGTGAGAGAGTGTGCGTGAAGTATGTGTGAAAGAGTGTGTGTGTGTGTGTGTGTGTGTGAAAGAGTGTGAGAGAGTGTGTGAAAGTGTGTCGTGAGAGAGTGTGTGTGTGTGTGTGTGTGTGAGAGAATGTGTGTGTGTGTGTGTGTGAGAGAGTATGTGAGAGAGTATGTGTGTGTGTGTGTGTGTGTGTGAGAGAGAGGTGTGTGTGGGTGAGAGAGGTGTGTGTGTGTGTGTGTGTGTGTGTGTGTGTGTGTGTGTGTGTGAGAGTGTGTGTGAAAGGTGTGTGTGTGTGTGTGTGTGTGAGAAAGATGTGCGTGGTGAGAGTGTGTGTGTGTGTGTGTGTGTGTGTGTGTGTGTGTGTGGTGAGTGTGTGTGTGTGTGTGTGTGTGTGTGTGTGTGCGTGAGAAAGAGAGAGAGTGAGAGGGTGTGCGTGAGAGGTGTGAGAGAGTGTGTGCGTGAGAGAGTGTGTGCGTGAGAGATGTGTGCGTGAGAGAGTGTGTGCGTGAGAGAGTGTGTGCGTCAGAGAGTGTGTGTGTGTGTGTGTGTGTGTGAGAGTGTGTGCGTGTGTGTGTGTGAGAGAGTGTGTGCGTGAGAGTGTGTGCGTGAGTGTGTGTGCGTGAGTGTGTGTGTGTGTGTGTGTGTGTGTGTGTGAGAGAGTGTGTGTGTGAGAGTGTGTGTGTGTGTGTGAGAGAGAGAGAGAGAGAGAGAGAGAGAGAATACTGTACTTTATTTAATTTTATTTCTATCACATACTACAATAGTCATTCATTTTGCACTACATATTTAATACGGTTTAAATATTTGTTTTATTACTATTATTGTTTTATTTTTATTTCTGTTATGTGCACCACTTGTGAGCAGCCCAGCTGCAATTGGCAATACAAATGTATAGTTTTGTCATGCCAATAAAGCACACTTAAATTGAAAAAATTGAAATTGAGAGAGAGTGTGCGAGAGAGAGAGAGTGTGTGTGTGTGTGTGTGTGTGTGTGTGTGTGTGTGTGTGTGTGTGTGTGTGTGAGAGAGAGAGAGAGTGTGTGCGCCACACAAATAATAATCTAGAACACGGTCTAACACTTGATGGCTGCTCTCTCGATTCTTCATCATCAGTCAGGAACCTAGGTGTGTTATTTGATAGCAATCTCTCCTTTGACAGCCACGTTTCTAGCATCTGTAAAATTGCTTTTTTCTTCTTAAAAATATATCTAAACTGAGACCTATGCTTTCAATGTCAAATGCACAAATGTTAATTCATGCGTTCATGACCTCAAGGTTAGATTATTGTAATGCTTTATTAGTGTACTTTTTCTTCATGCCAGTCACCGCTGTATGAATCCATGCACGAATGTTACGAAGCATGCATTTCTATACACACATCAGCAGAGAGCACCGCCCTATTAAAAGCCCTGTTCCATGTGCCCCTTTGACCCCCCCCCCAAGCTCTCTGCACGTCAAAGCCCCCAAAAATCTTAATGTAATATCTCCATAAAGGACTAGTTTGCCATTTATGCCACTAAAGGTTTTTTAAAAGTTAGTGTACACCCCCCATTACTAAAACTAGTAACACAAGCTGCTTATGGTTTATGATTGACAGGACTCCATATATCATGCCATTTTCACCACAGGGTGCTATTACACAACACCTCATTAATGTAATAATATGACCACAACAACAAAACAGTGTCGGTGGATAAATGAAATATAGCAGGGAAAATCATAAACACATCAGTGACCCTCAAAAACACGAGGCGTTGAAAATTAATAACATGATATCATATCTGATCATAACAACACTGCAATCATATCTGATCCTAAGACTAACGACAGCAACTGTAATATCATGCCTGAGTCGCATCTGATGGTAACAGTGGACTCATACCCGATCATAAGACTAATATGATATTTAATAAGACCTTTGTCTCCGCTCCGGTTCGTCTCGTGCAGCGCGCCGTATGTTTTCTTCGTCGCTTCGCTTCCACAAACAGCTCTCTTTAGCTCCATAGTGAATGTTGATGTGACGGAGCTCGGGTCGCGTTGGTCCTGTCGCGTTCTCGTCGCTGTAATCACGCTGATCTGCGCTTGTGCGCGAAACCGAACCTCATCTCGACGGGATGACGCTGCGTGACGTCACGGCGATGAGGGATGCAGAGCGCATGCGCACAAAGGACGACCTACTGTTCTCATCTAAACCAGTGGCATTATTAATAATAATCACAGTAATTGTCATAGTATTGTGAGTCTGAGTCTTTACACAAGTTTCTGTTTACAAACCATTAACTGTAATGATTACACATTAATTAAGATAAGTGCTCATTTAGTCCACAACAGAAACAATTACCCATTAAATATTCTGAAACATGTCTAAACGTTATGCTTTTATGGTTTTATTCTATTAACATGTAAATACAGAATGCGCAGGACAGTGCCATATATGTAGCGGATTAAATCATTTTAATAAATCAAAGATTATGAAGATATTCGAGATATTGATAGTTTGATAAACAATAAGCACAAACCTATTGAATATATTTAAAATAATTTCAATGCACTGAAGTGTGAACATATAACTACACGTGCCGTATAGATCACTAAACATAGCATTAATAATAAATATATAATAAATACTATCATTTAAACATGTTTCCATAAAACCACAGATCATATTAACAAACAAAACAAATACAAGAGTAGCATGGACGGACACACACACACACACACACACACACTGACACAAACGCAGACACACACACACACACACACACACACACACACACACACACACACGCAGACACACACACACACACACGCAGACACACACACACACACACACACGCAGACACACACACACACACACACACACACACACACACACACAGACACACACACACACACACACACACACACACACACAGACACACACACACAGACACACACACACACACACACACACACAACACACACACACACACACACACACACACACACACACACACACACACACACACACACACACACACACACACACAGACACACACACACGCAGACACACACACACACACACACACACACAGACACACACACACACACACACACACACACACACACACACACACACACACACACACACACACACACACACACACACACACACACACACACAGAGACACACACACACACACACACACACACACACACACACACACACACACACAGACAGACAGACAGACAGACACACACACACACACACAGACACAGACACACATATATATATATAATATTTCTGTAAAATAGTCAGAAGTTTCTGAACAGTAGATATTAATGTTTATAAAGAAGTATCTTCTGTTCATCTGCGTTTATTTGATCAGAAATACAGCAAACGCAGGAATATTGTGAAATATTAAAACAACAGCTTTCATAATAAACTATAACTTATTCCTGTGATCAAAACTGTATTTACAGCATCATTACTGCAGTCTTCAGTCACATGATCTTCAGAAATCATAATAATATACCGCTCAACAAACATTATTATTATTATCAATATTAGAAACAGTTGTTTCATGAATATAGGATCAAAGATCAGCATTGATCAGAAATAAACGCTGTTGTAACATTATACACTATCCCATTCAAAATATTACTCATAATACATTATAGAAATTTATATTTTTATTAAGCAAGGATGCTTTAAATTTGATCAAAATTGATGATAAAGACATTAATAATGTTACAGTAGATTTCTGATAAACGCTGATCTTCTGAAGGTATTAATCACGATTCTCAGCGGTTATCATCATCATAATAATAATAATAATACAGAATGATGTATGAATGATGATGAGTAATCGCTTTAAATCACAATACATTGATTTTAATATATATCCAAATGTAAAACAGTTATTTTAAATACTAAACATATTTCATAACGTGTTGTTTTGCTGTGCTTTGGATCAAATGAATGCAGGTTTGATGATTGTTTAAAAACATGAATATTAATATTTAAACACGTTTGACTAATAAACTACAGGTAACTGTAATGTGTCTCTTATTCTAGGTTTTAATTGGGTTATAAATCATAAATACCGCTGGACAATAACCAATAATAATGCTCAATCAGGCAGAATATGTTCTATACTGTAATTATTCATACACTTTATTTATTACCTGGAAATGACTCAAATAACCATGTCGCATGTTTAATATCTTGATGTTTCTGTGAAAACAGCTGTTTTTCATTGTTTTTATTTTGAATGCATTTATTAGCACAATACTGAACTGTGTGAATGACTCCGAAACGAACATGAAATATTGTTTATTCAGATGATGTATAATTGTGCTCCAGGTTCCCTCACACACCTGCGCGCGCACCTCTGAGAGCTCAAGACGCGCATGCGCAGAACCCCGATAGCCCCGCCCACCGAGCGTCTCAACATAGGACTGAACGAATAAACACTACTTGCTTTTCTTAGCATGAGACAGACTTATTGTTTAAAACACAGTGCTATATTAAACTTCTTAACATGTCCCCCTGATGTTGTTATCTTTGAAAGAACACGTGCTTGTTTTCTGGGTCATTCTGATAAACTGTGATTTTCTATTAAAGGTGTATTAATCTCGAACTGTTATATGGAGAAGCTGAGATAAGTCATTACTCATTTATTTACCATGTTCTGATCATGTATGCATCGCGTTGTGATGAGACCCTTGATAAACACCCTCTGTAGGGAACACGGCGTGTCCCGTCATGCCCCGGTGCATTGTGGTCGCTGAGAGTGGCGCATGCGCACAGCGGAGCTCCATCTTTCTATCCCGAGCGCAGAAGAGCAGCGGATGTGTTGATGCCTTGTTTTGATCTTTAAACGCCCAGAGTCGATGTGAAACGAGCGCGTTTGGACTCCTGCTCCGTCATTGTGCTCCAGGGATCCTGCAGCGAACGCGATGCGGCGCGAGGCGGGGGTTATGAGGTAGATCGAGCCGCCGCTGCTGCTGCGCTTCGGCCGCGGAGACACATCTGAGTGTACATCCGCCGCGGGAGCGTTTCCGGCCCGCGCGAGCAGGTACGTGCGTGCGATCGTGTGTCTGCTGCGCGTGCTGTTTAGATTAGCAGTTAGCTGTGTGTGTGTGTCTCTGTGTGCGTGTGTGTGTGTGCGCGCGCTCGGATTCACCCGCAGCCATAATGAGCCCAGAGTCTCGGACCGAACCGAAGTGGCTAGCTTTAGCTTTAGCAGCGGACCAGCAGCTCGTTTATCTGCGCAGGTTAGGGTTGCATTATGAAAAGCAGAAATGAGTGCTTGTGAACGTGTGATCATACAGCTGATGATTGTCACCGAGCACACACACCTACCTCTCTCTCACACACACACACACACACTGTTTGAGTAGTTAGGTCAGTCCTCTTCAAGAGTCAGTCTGATCAGATCAGAACATTTACTGTCACTCGGAAATCAGTCAGAATATAGCAGAGGATGATGAGACAGATCTTATGAAGAGTCATGGTATAGACACACACACTCTCACTCACACACAAACACTATTACACACACACACACACACACACACTCTCACTCACACACACACACACAAACACTATTACACGCACACACACACACAAACACTATTACACACTCACACACATACTCTCTCACTCACACACACACAAACACTATTACACACTCACACACACACTCTCTCACTCACACACACACAAACACTATTACTCACTCACTCACTCACACACACACACACACACACACACACTCACACACACACACACACACACACACACACACACACTCTCTCTCCCATGCATACACAGACAGACACACACACACTCTCTCACTCACTCACACACACAGACACTCTCTCTCTGTCCCTCCCTCTCTCTCTCTCTGTCACACAGACAGACAGACACACTCACTCACTCACTCACACACACACACACACACACACACACACGCTCTCACACTTACACACACTCTCTCCCACACATACACGCATACAGTCTCACACACACACACACACACACACACACAGACACTCTCTCTCTCTCTCTCTCTCTCTCACACACAGACAGACAGACAGACACACACACAAACATCACACACTCTCTCACTCACACACAGACACACACACACACTCTCTGATATGCTTCATATGACACTCATGAAGGGATCTAGTCGTTCTGTGCGTCGGTCACGTGTGATGTTGTTTGTGAGCTGATGGTCATGTTGATGTTGTGTTATCAGCACACACTGCAGTCCATGACCTCTGACCTCTTTAAGGTCACAGTGGGGCAGAACAGCTGGACTCACTGTAAGATCATGGAGTTTTAATCATTCAGTTCCTGTGTAGTGTGTGTGTGAGAGAGAGAGAGAGTGTGTGTGTGAGAGAGATTGTGTGTGTGTGGGTTACCGCACAGTCACACAGTGATCTTCATTCAGTCCAGCGGAGGATTGTGTGATCTGGACTCGCACCGGTTCACACTCAGGCGTTCAGGAGTGACTCCAGATCTGATCCAGTCCAGAATGACCAGCGTGACACGTGTTCCTGATGCTTGTGCTTCAAAACAGAAGAGCTTTGATCTTTCTTGACCCCGTGCTGACGCGTTCACATTATGCTGGGCTGCACCAGTATGTTCTGATTCCATCTCTCATTGGTGGAGCTCAGCTGTCAGTCACAGTGCTGACCTATCAGGGCTCTGAATGCTGTGTAGTGTGCTGAAGAGTGCTTGATGATGCTCCTTTAGTGGATCGAGTCAGTCACTGTATAAAGCACATTGACAGTCGGCGGCATGTTCAGTACTGTCCCTTTAAGAGCTGCACACATCTAATATGCAGACACGTCTCCGTTTGTCTCGTCTGTTTACCTTCATTTTACACATAAGTCTATACATAACCCGTGTGTGTTTTAACAATATTAGCTCAAAACATATGTAATGTACTTGTGACTGAATAAGAGCAGTGTCCCGTGAGAGTAACACTGATGATAGTATGTACAGTACATGCAGACGGCACGATACTACCATATTTCTTCAAAAGCAGATCGCGGAGACTTTTTTATCGTCATATCACACACCCCTCATTGCCATATTTTATTTTCTGCGATATTTCGATATGAAAAACATCACTTGAATAGCTCTACATGGACAAAAATAACCAGTGATTAAGTCAATCAGCAGATAAAATAAACTAATTACAAGCACAGAACACAAATGTGTCCGTATTCAGGTACAGCAACCGAATAATCACATCTAATAAATCTATTAAAGCTACAAAAGTGACTTTGAAAACAATATTTGAAGGCAAGCGGGTGCTATCAATGTATTTGAGCTCATAAATTGGATGAATAATTTGTGATTAGATGAGACGACGGTAATATTAAACCGCTGTGGATCAATACAGTGTTACACATGCTTCATTAGCAGCTGTTTGTGTATTTGGCCATAATCTCGTATTTCTCACGACTTAGACACAGCAAACAATCAGTGTCCACACTAAACATCACACATATCCATGCTGAAACCAAAACTGAACATGTATTCTGGGGGGGGTGATCAGAGTATGGTGTTTATTAGATTATATGTAGAGTTTTCCTATAATCTAGGTGTGCGTCTGTACAGAAGCAGAGCTCTGCTCTCCACAAAAATGTGAATGTTTAATATTCTGTGGATTTAAAATAAAAGCGCTGCATTTGAATGTTAGATGTATTTATCAGCGGTGCACGAGATATGACGACGATGCTGTATTTTAATGCTCCAGTTAAACCCACTGCATTCACAATATTACAGAAGAATATCAGACACATATATCACATGTTCTAATAATAATAATTTGTTACATTTATATAGCGCTTTTCTAGACACTCAAAGCGCTTTACATAGTAAGGGGGCTATCTCCTCATCCACCACCAATGTGCAGCATCCACCTGGATGATGCGACGGCAGCCATAGTGCGCCAGAACACCCACCACACACCAGCTTACTGGTGGAGAGGAGACAGAGTGATGAAGCCAATCAGTGCATGGGGATGATTAGGAGGCCATGATGGTCAGAGGCCATTGGGTGAATTTGGCCAGGACACCGGGGTTACACCCCTACTCTTTTTCGAAGGACATCCTGGGATTTTTAATGACCACAGAGAGTCAGGACCTCGGTTTAACGTCTCATCCGAAGGACGGTGCTTTTTCCAGTATAGTGTCCCCTTCACTATACTAGGGCATTAGGACCCACACAGACCACAGGGTGAGCACCCCCTGCTGGTCTCACTAACATCTCTTCCAACAGCAACCTAGTTTTCCCAGGAGTCTCCCATCCAGGTACTGACCAGCTCAACCCTGCCTAGCTTCAGTGGGAACCGGTCTTGGGCTGCAGGGTGATATGGCTGCCGGTAAAGGCAGTTCTATCACACAACAGAGACGCTGCTTTAGAAAGCATGTACAGTTAATAAAGTTAACACGTCTCCAGACTTTATTGCAGATTTCTGCATCTCGTGTTTTTTTTATGAAGCAAAGCTGAAGCACGCGTCTGAAAAGTCTCGTTGGATGTGGATGCAAAAACTGCAGGTTTGAGCAGGGTGGCCAAGCTCAGATCAGTGGTGGCACTGCTGCATGGATGAACTAAATCGATGAAAAGGCTGTGACAGATGCACGTCTTCTAGCGAATGAATGTGATGCCTCTACAGAGTTTGCACAGAAGCGCAATAGAAAGCGCAAAACATTTGCGTGAACGCTGGACAACCAGGGTGCCTGGACGCCCAACTTCATGTCAAACATACGGTGTTTTATGTACTCGTTGACACCATAAGCAGTGAACTCAACACAAGATTTGAAAATCTGGGGCAGATTTCAGAGAAATTTCGTTTCATTTTGCAAATGAGTGAAATGTCAAAGGAGTATTTAGAATAATCCGTCATCACTTGACTTCATCTAAAAAAAAAAAGTTGCTCTCTTTTCCTTAACCTCCCACTGTGTGGCTAAAAGTTGCTCTGAACAATGCCTAGAAAAAATTGTATTACAAGCACTTCCTGTTTGCCTCTTTATAATGTATTGCTTGTTGTATTCCTCAATTGTAAGTCGCTTTGGATAAAAGCGTCTGCTAAATTAATAAATGTAAATGTAAGAAAACGCAAGTGTGGGATGTGTCAAACGACCTAATTCATGTTCACCAGGGCTCTAGACTAACTTTTTGCACTGGGTGCACTGGTGCGCCTAACTTTTTTTCTAAGGTGCACCGGCACAAAAGTTAGGTGCACCCAAATTTTTATATAGGCAATATTGACTAGTAAACGACTAACTAACAATCTGGTCAACATAAAGTTCTTTATTTGAAGCACAATTCTACAAGAAAGGTAACTTACTGAAAAAGTGTTGGTGCTTAAAGTGCTTCACTGAGCAGAGATTTAAACTTAAAACATCTCAAGATAAATAAAATCTAATTTAAGTGTTTTAAGGGCGTCAAACTGAACATCTCATGGCTCAATGTATTATGGACTATCCTCCATTGCAGTCACATGCCCCTCGGATGGCCAACTCCTGTAGTTTAGCTTTCTTGATTTTTGGCCTCGGCTAAACCAGCTGGCCACACTCTCTCTAGCATCAACATCTTCCAGACTTGACCCACTACACTGAGTCTTATCAGATCTTCCACTGTGTCTGAACGAAGGGATGCTCTAGTGCCCCCCCCACACTGAGTCTGATCAGATCTTCCACTGTGTCTGAACGAAGGGATGCTCTAGTGCAGTGCTTCTCAAACCCCCCCCTTAAACCCATAAAACAATCCTGCGCCCCATCCCACCACAGACTACCAAATAATTGCACTAAACATAATGAAAAAAATAAGTATTTACAGTTTTTATAACCAATTCTTACTATGCAAAAAAAGAAGTATACTTAGGCCTTTAGTGTTATGTTAGAAGCATTTTTATACTCATACCTTTTCTTGATTTAATATTTTGATTTTTTTTTAGCTTTATTTTCATTTAAATGTTTAGTTTTAAAATGTTGTATGCATTTGTCATGTTTATTTCATGTCTTTATCTTCTTAAATGTGTGTATATAATATGTATAGTTTTAACTTTTAATTTTAGTTACTTCTTATTTGTAAGCCGCTTTGGATAAAAGCGTCTGCTAAATGACAAAGTAAAGACAAAAATAACTGTTCTGTTCTGTCTAATCGTCTCTCTGTGCTCATACCGTATTTTAATGCAGCCACATTCTCAATAAAACTTTTACTTTATATATTTGACTGTTTATGTTGTCAGTCAACAGGATAAATATGAAATAGTGACTGAAACACGTCCCTTTAAGAAGACATAACCAGCTCTCCCTTCCAAGAAGCTAGTCTGCACAAAAATACTAATTTATAATTGTATTGAGCCGTTGTCTGATGAAATCAAATAATACACAATATAAGACAAGACAATTCCTGTGCTGTGATTTCTTCTATATTTGCATGTACATTTAGAGAAGCAATAATATCTGTTTTAACTGAACGGGCTCCTCTCGCGCTGAACAGAGCAGATGCAGAGAAAGCGCGCGGATCTCGATCACAGAGACACTCTGAGAGACTCGATTTGTCACTAGTTGCTTTTTTTGGAAAGCAAAAAGTTGCTATGGGGGTCTACAAAGGCGCTAAATGTCGCTAAGTTGGCAACACTGCACGCATCTCTACTACTCACCTCTTTCTCTCTGTCTGACTGCAGCAGCACACGTGACGCATTTGTCAACGCGCACACACACATACAGAAATATCTGGACCACGGCCAATCAGAGGGGGGGTCCGCCCTTCACTATCTCTGATTGGTTTAGACCACGATATAAGCCTAATGGGGGTGTCTTTTGTTGAACCACAGAGTTTCTGAGTCGCGGATACTTTTTTTTTCTTTTCTCGAAAGGCTGGACGCACCAGTGCGCCCTGGGATTTTTGTTAGTCGCACCCGAGAGAAATTAGGTCGCACTCTAGAGCCATGCCTACTGAGTTATTCCTATGTATGTCTGTACTATTATGCATGTCTGCATTATCTCAACAAAAAGTGGTTTGTACATGCTGTGTTTATTGTATCTTAAAATGGTAAGATACTATTAATGGTAATTACATAGTTGAAATCACAAGAATCTCAGCTTTCCGTGGATATATGACATGTTCAACCTTTAGTTTTTTGAGTTTTTGTGTCTGACGACTTTACCCAGTCACCACTAGGTGTCCCGCCGGCGGTATGCTGGATTTTTAAAGGGTTAAACAGTGTTTAAACCTAAAACTGTAGTTTAACATGAAGTTGATATGACTTCTGTCCTTTATTTTCTCCATTTGAAAACATTAGACATTATTTAGCTTATTGTTAATATCAGTGTTGCTGATGATGCTTTTTATAAATAAAATGTTTTATTGTTGTAATTTGAAGATTAATTATACATGAAATAATGTTGTTTGTTGTTGTTAAGACGACTGAAAGGAGGAAAAACCTAAGTGAAGAATGGACTGACTTTATAACAGTAAATAAATATCGGTTCTGCATATCGGTTATCGGGAACATAAACATGCAAATAATTGGTATCGGTTATAAAAAATCAATATCGGTCGATCACTAGTTATGTTGTCCGAATATTTCAGAGAGTGTGATTGGGAAACATAAAAGATGTTTTTTTCAGTGATGAGGATTTACAAGAAGCACCCTCAATGTTTAACCATGCTGGGGGTCCACATAGTCAGAATTAGTCCAGTGTAGCATGGACCGCTTGTTCACGGCCCAATAATAAATCTTGTGAAGGGCAAGACCACACAAATGCATTGGTTTCTATAGAGTCTGATCCTTCCATATGAATTGAGAAATAGAGATATCTAGTGTGATTTAAAAAGGACTTTGGGATAGCTTGAAAAATATATAACAATCATCATGTTTTTAAATAAAAGAATACTCTGATTGGCTTTTAGTATTAACAATGCATATATGATTCTTGTTGTTTTAGGCAATGTAATTAATTATATATGGTTAAACACTTTGCACTTTTTCCAAAGATAGTGGTGTTATTTTATAGTTTAGTATAAAGTGTATTAGTGATATTCTGCTCGATGCGCCCTCTTGTGGTCTCAGGAGAGAATACAATGAATTTTTTCACCCCATGCCTTTACATTTGAATGGATATTTCAGTACAATATTCAAATGTAGTTTTTCAGGCAGTTAGACAGGCCTCTAATGATCTCTCGCTCTCTTTAGGATCATGGATTTGCGCGAGCTGCGTGTGAACGGGTCACGATGAGCCGTGCGCTGTGAAGACTGCTGCGAGCGTCAGCTGCTTGTATGTCCAGATCGGACTGGTTTCTCATGGCTTTGATTGGTCCGACACTAGCGGCGGAGTCTGCATCGAGTGGCACAGAACCGCTCGTGGTCTGGGCTGCGCTGTGAGCGTCCTGCTCCGTCTTCTCTCGTCTCGGCGTCAGAATGAGACGTTGTGTCCGGACAGAGAAGAGCGTGTGATCTCTCACCACGAGTTCTGCACCGGTCCATAAAAATGAATGGAGGAAAAGAGCGGGAGGTCAGAGGTCAGCTGGCCCAGGTGCCCATGGGCTGGCAGCGTAAGGTGGAGCCCTCGGGGGTGCTGTACATCAGGTATGTGACCTAACGACCTCTTTTACTCTGATTAATCCAGCATTTCCCACAGAAATAGACAATTCTACTAAAGAAGATCAATTAAAATTACTTTTTTAAAGCAACAGAGTTCAAGAAGCAAATCAGTTCAGTATGAAAATATCAATAATAATATCATTATCATCAAAAAACACTGTTTGCGTTTGACCAGAAACATCATTTTAGGAAAAAAAGGCAAATGTGCAGAATTTATGGGAAAAATTTTTTTAATTGGAGATGTTTTTGATTATTAAAATATAATGGAATCCGCAAAATAACTATTTTAGTAGAAATAAATTAATTAGACATGCTTTTTGATTAATACAATTAAAATTAACCATTAAAACTGAATTTGGAAATACAACATATTTCATAAGACCCTATAATTATAATATTTCTGTTTGTTTGTGGTAATACAAATAGATGCAAGTGAACAATAGCTTTAAAATATATGTATAACAGCAGTGATGCAATAATAATAATTTCTAATAAAGTATCAAAAGCATGTTATAATGTATACTAAACAATAGGGATGATACACCCCGATTCGATACATCACGATACTTGGATCGATACGATATATATCGCGATATATACGGCACAATTAAACAAACAATCTCCGGTTTATTTCAGTAAACATAAACAAACAGCCACAAAAATTACAAAAGAAAAACACTTTTAAATAAAATGCCCATCAAACTATTTCCATTAATAACATAACTTTCTTTAACATCAAACTTAACTCGAAAGCCATTCTTTTAAACACTGTTAAACACTTACTTTTCAAAGGGGGTGTACTCATTTATGCTGAGCACTGTAGGTGAATCTATTTTGTGTCCCATCCCTAAAAAGCCATAGAGCAAATGTAGATTACGCATCACAGCACAGGCCTGCCGATTGTTTCTACTCATGCACGATATAATCCATGTGTAATATCCACCATTTAACTCCAATATATGCTTATAATCTTTAATATCTGGCCATTTCTTTAGCACAGATATGCTACAGCGGCTGTAATTAAATTAATATGTGGACATCGATGCGTGTAAAGAGCTTTTATTTTGAAATCATGTAGGTTTATAAATGATTTATCTGATGAAACGGCGCACGTTGCGTTCCCAGATGAATGTTATAATCAACACAGAGATGAGTTAGAGACGTGTGAGTGATAAACGCACGTACATAACCTATAATTACTGCATTAGACTGTAATTCTGATGTAATATGCGATGCAGCCGTGCTGATGGGACGGCGCTGTAGAGCTACTGTAAGTGTGATGGTTGTTGTGTGTGTGTGTGTGTAGTCCGAGCGGGTCGGTGCTGTCCGGGCTGGAGCAGGTCAAGTCGTATCTGCTGACCGATGGAACCTGTAAATGTGGTCTGGAGTGTCCTCTCGTCCTACACAAGGTCAGTACTGCCCGCTCATTATTGATATAGTGTTGAAACATGAATCTCTTTGTTGAGAAATGGCCTGAAACGACACGAGAACAAAACAAGAACACCCTTAAAATAAAACAGTGTTTTTAGAGGTGACAAAAACATCAGTATCATTACAATACGTCTTATTGTAAGTGTTTATTTTTATGATTTCTGACATCTAGACTTTTTTAAGATTAATTAAGGAATACAGTCAAATCAAAATGTGTTGGACATTTCTCAAATTAGCAGTTTATTCACTATAGTGTAATGGCGCTTTTCCACTGCATGGTACGGTACGGTTCGGCACGGCTCGGTACGGTACGGTACGGCTCAGTTCGGGTCGGTTTGCGTTTCCACTGCAGTTTAGTACCGCTATAGAGTGGGCGGGATTATTCACGCGTCGTTATAATTGTGCCGCCTCTACTGCCGTGACATCATCGTAAACGCGCCACAAACAAACTCACAACAAAGAAAGGAGACGGAATAGTGTTCTTCACTCTCGGCATGTGGATGTTTTTAACAGCAATGGAGAGGTCTATGAGTATGAGAATGCTTGTGATTTACCCCCAGCAGCAGAGACTGTGGTGACAGTAACACGGGTTGTAGAGGAGGAGAGCAGGGATGTTCGTGCAGGTGTGCTGCATTACTTGATTAGTTAACTATTCATGCAGCGTGTTCTGTAAAGTGAATTATCAATAAACTTTTGAATATTTCAAAATGTACAATGTATCCCTTGTTTTTTTATTTATGTGATGGTTTTTATAATCGTGGCATTAATCATTTGTCTTTTCAAGAGGTTCATTACGTGCTCATACAATGATACATATTTAATATAGTCTGGAGGTACACTTATTCGATCAGATTGTTTTTAATTGAAGCAAAACACAGATACAAAGGTAAAAATATAAACAGAAAACATACTCTGAAAATATAGCAAGTTCAAAAGTAACGTTATACATAAGGCTTTTTCCTTGATCGTGCCATCAAGCTCTCGCTGGATCCGCTCCTCGGCTATCAACGAGAGGAACGTCTGAACTTCCTCAACAGACAACGACACTGCTATTTTGTGGTTGATGCAAAAATGTGCGTTGTTTAAACAGAAGTTGCGTCCGATCCTTCGCTGACTGTGCTGATTTAAATCTAGCGGGTCGGGCTGTAGAGGAGGGTCTCGTGTCGCAAGTTCAGTGACGCAGTAATGACGATTTTCTCCGGCCAATCAGTGATCAGCAGAGTTTACACGTCACGCTTTTGGTAGCACGGCTCGATGGAACCTCGACAAGTGGTGCTAAAAAGTATCAGGTACCAGGTACAGTACCCAGTGGAAAACCCCCCAAAAGTGAACCGTACCGAACCGTACCGTGCCGTACCATGCAGTGGAAAAGCGCCATTAGTGTCAGTGGTTCTCAAACTTTTTACACCAAGTACCACCTCAGAAAATATTTGGCTTTCCAAGTACCACCATTATGACCAACATTAAAATGCATTATAAATGGCTGCCCACTGCTCCGGGTGTGTGTTCACGGTGTGTTCACGGTGTGTGTGTGTGTGTGTGTGTGTGTGTGTGTGTGTGTGTGTGTGTGTGTGTGTGTGTGTGTGTGCGCACTTTGGATGGGTTAAATGCAGAGCACAAATTCCGAGTATGTCACTTTCAGTAGCACCATACACAGTAAAAAAAAAAAAAAAAAACGAGTCAGTTTTAATCCTTATAAGGATATTTATTATTGTCAGCCTCTTAAACTATAGTAAATACACAGTTTGAACATGAACACTGCACCGTGCTTACTTCCACGTAAATAAAAAAATTATAAATAAAATAAATTATTAAATTAAAATATATTGTACCTAAAAGTGAAATTAAAACTGTACTGTACTTAAATGTTAAAAAACTACTTAAATAAAGATGAAATGAAAATGTATCATACTTATGTAACCCCCCCGGGTCCACACCATCAGACCGAGCGGGTCTCGAACCCAGGATTCCGGCGCGGGAGGCGGGCGCTCTAACAAGGAACGCCAAAGGCTATACTGACACTAGAGTGCCTCTTTTTGAGGTCAGGAGAGTGAGGTTTACACACCGCCCTTACTGGCATACACATCTGTTACACTTACTTAACATTTAAGTACAGTAACTTCATTTTTATTTAACTTTAAGCAGCTACAATACATTTTCATTTCATCTTTAAGCACAGTACAGTTTTTATTTCACTTTTAAATAAAGTACTTGATAAAAAAAAAACAGGCTGTATATGTAGCTGCAAGTAACAACAATCAGGCCCCGTGTCCACCAAAGCCAGCTGAAAACACCCAGGTGTGAGCGCTTGAGTTCGAGACGCTGCGGTTGCTATGATATGGAAATATCCGCTGAAGTAATATGGCAGACGCATCGCGAATGAAATGTTTCTCCAAGCATTATTTTTCATAACAATATTATTGTACTGCAGCAATTCCATCTGTTAAAGACATAAATACTCAGAGACAAGCAATATTAACTTCTCCATTGCTGTTCAGTCGTAGTACAAGCGGGGTGTGACGGTATTAGTCCCGCCCCTCCTCCACTGTGATTGGTTAGCTGACTAAAGAGTGACAGTGATGAGTGCTAACATTCTTAAATTCTCGGTGCCGAGAAAAAAACGCCCGAGTGCTCAGCATGAAAAAGATGCTCCCATTAAAAAAAAATCGCTTTGGTGGACACGCGGCCTGATTTATATTTAATTCTGAGATTCCTCTGCGTACCACTAGAGGAATCTCACGTACCACACTTTGAGAACCACTGCTATAGTGAATATAGCCCCCAGTGGGCTGTAGCGGTATTGCAGGGGGGGGATCGTAGCTAGGCTAAATCAAAATATTTCAATCATTAAAAATATTCCAATTGTTCTAAAATGTGACCCCCCCCCTTATTACACAAATTAAATTGAGATGTTTTTAGGTTTTATTTTTTTAACATCGTTATGTATTTCATTGCAATAGATTTCAAGGTTTTTATATTCGTTACATACTCAATTATACAGAATATAATCAGTAGTGAAATGTAAATCAGGTCCGCTCAATGGACAGTGCAAAACATGTAACCCAAGACTGTGTGTGTGTGTGTGTGTGTATATATATATATATGAGATAGATAGATAGAGATATTTAGATAGATATAGGTAAAAAATAAAGAGTAAAATGTGCAATACAGTAGATTTGTGAACGATGTACAGTAGCTTCTGTCACACACTTTGATGCAATATAATTATAAATAGTGTGCAGAAAGCGTAGTGTTATGATTTAAATATGTGTAAAGAATGTTTAAATCTTTCACCAGCATATAAAAATATTAAATGTTATGGTAGTTCTCATAATTCACATGAAATTCTCACAAGCTGGTTAATAAATGTTGAGACAGTCTGCTTTATTAAATATATCTTTATACCATTAATCTATATATTTTTTAACAAACAGGTTGGGGGTCGTGGAGCTCTTGCTATGTTTTTTTGGGGGGGGGGGGCTGAAGTTTACCCCGCTGAAGATTGGGAAGCTCTGGTTTAATTGATCTTGATGTCAGAACACAACCAATTTAGCTCCCATCACCAAACAATGCTTCGTTTGGACACGCAATGATGTATATTTAAAGTCTTTAATGGTATACGTGACCGTCCTGGATTTGCTGGGATTGAAACGCGACCAGCTCGGCTTGTATCTGCTGTTTTAATAACAGCAATAATAAAGCTCCGAAGTCCCAGAATTAAACCCGGTGTAAAGGAGTGTTTTAATTCTCTGAGATAAACGCATGGATGTGTATTAGGGGTCGACCGATTATCGGCGCCGATATTAAGCATTTTATCGATATCGGCCATTTTCAAAACAGATTTGCCGATAATTTTTATTTTTTTTTATTATGCAAACAAACATACTATTTACAGGTGACATTATTTATTGGTGAATAAATAATACAGGTGAAATTATTTAATGTTTAAATGCACTATTTGGCTCGATGCAGCCTGTCTGAGCTCAACACTCTGTGAGAGTGAGGCGATCTCTCAATCTCTGAGATCAATCTCCGCCCACCGCTCATCTGATATGTAGAGAGTCACGAGTCCGACCAATCAACGCGGAAAACTGAAGGCAGTCTCACACCGAAAGCACATGCTAACTGGAGCTGCCTCAGTGATCACGCATCAGTTGTCTCTCAAAGGTAAAGCAGCAGCAGACGTTGCTGAAGTTGCAAAACACCTCAATATAACCGCGATGCGAAAATGCAGCGGAATCGTGGAATGCAGTCATATAATGGAATTTACCATAACGCGGAATGTCACGGAATGTGTCGAAGTTTGGATGAATTAATCAAAAGTAGGTCAGTACACTTAAATCGACTCGCGCTATGGACTAGTATCTATAAATATTAAGCCGCAAATACACTATTTAAATATGAATCCTGCATGTTCTGCATCTCTGTTAATGAATGACACAGACGTGCGGTTTCATTTACTGCACACATACATACTGAAGCGTGCTGCTCGCGGTGTTTTCAGCATCTGCCGTCTCACTAAATGAGGACATAAATACATGAACAACATCCCCAGAACTGCTCGCAGAGTCACTTCATGAGCATTTGACCGTTTCATTTGAGTAAAACGATCGTCATATCATATATACATAGGCTACAGAAACTTAAAAGGTCCTCATGGCAACCTGTCAAAATATAAGTTCGGTTTAGCCGAATATATTACTGTATACGTAATACAACTACAACAATTATTACAACTTTTGTTGAGAATAATCACACAATACGTTATTTCTTCCATGTTTTAATTTTAATAGTAAACTCATTTGTTTGCCAAAAATAAAGTCTAACTCTCATTTGATTAAAAGATAAATTAAATTAATGTTTTATGCCTTCATTTGCACTGTACTGTAAATTAAAACCAACGGAAATGTTGTTGTTATTAACAGTTTTCAGAATTAAAGACATGTTTAAAAGCATTTAAAGAACGTTTTTTGTCAGAGCTCTTGTTATTATTAATTTTGGCATTCATTTTCATTTTTACACCAGACACGTATATCGGTTCAAAATATCGGTTATCGGTCTACTTGATCTGTAATAATCGGTATCGGCATCGGCCCTGAAAAACACATATCGGTCGACCCCTAATGTGTATATCATCATATGTACTATATTTGTTTTGGGCAATACAGATACAGCTGCATAACACATCAAACACTCACTTGAGCTGGAGTTTAACAGTTTTATTACGGCTGTATCTAAACCCTTTCAGGTGCGAAAGCATCAACCAGTAGTTCCCATTCTGGAGAAAGCATCCGGAGTCACTCTCATTAAACAAATGAGCTAAAACTAGACTGAAGATTGGGGTCAACTAAACCCTTTCATTGCCATATGCACCAAAGATCAAAGAACTGCTGTCAGATTACCATACTGTACAGAAATATGATTCAATACAGTCATGATAAACCTCAACACGGGTCTCTGCGCTGCTGAAGTCTGATCTGAGAATATACTGTAGTTATTGATCCGTCAGTAATGCAGCGCGCTGTATTATCAGCAGGAGGATGTTATTTCGGTGTATTTAAAGGGGATTTGGTAAGTGTTTATATCATCTGTAGGACCATAAAATTACAGTTAAAAAAAATGTGTTAGGTGAAAAATTACTGTTTTGGTAATATAAAAAGATACATTAAAGTAACTACAAATCTTTAAAGGAAATTCTGTGTGGAGCATCTAACCCCCCCCCCCCCCCCACTAGAGAAACTCGTAGAGAAACGGGCCTGTTTGGACTCGAGGTTAACCTCTTGTAATCAGGGGGATTTACTCGCCCCTGAATCTCATCAAATAAACAAGTCTTGGTCTGTTTTGTCAGGTTTTCAATTTTGCTGGTGGAGCGGTGGTGAAGCAGAGGACTGCGGAGGACGTGAAGGCCGACGAGGATGTGACCAAGCTCTGCATCCACAAGAGGAAGCTGATCGCGGTGGCCACGCTGCATAAGAGCATGTCCCAGCCGCTCCGCACCCCCGCCGGAGCCACACGTATGACTAACACTGATGGAGAACGGAGCAATCGTTCATCTCTAGGGCTGGGTATCGCTCAAACATTTTCCATATCGGTGCCTTGACTTCCATACCTGAAGGGCTTGGTTCCTGAACGATACCAAATTTATGAAATCTGTAATTAGATTGAGCCACATTACTCTCGAGCCACTAACTAATTGTAACCATATATTTACTGCGCATTATTTAGCTCATTCGCTGCTCATATGTCATGTTATGGCCATTACATTTCTGCATTCGGTTCTGTACAGAAGCAACCAATAAAACATTTTTACGGCTGAAACATGAAGCTAATAAACACACGATTATGACAGTATGTGATTTTCAAGAGATTCTGCCTATTTGTATAAAAATACAGGCTGTTTACATGAGGGTTTATGGTGTAAACTCCAAGTGGATTGACTTAACCCAGTTCAGCTGTTCTGAAACCGAAAACTCAGTTTCTCATCTCCGGGTTAGTCAAGAGTTCAAGCTTTAACTCGAAAGATTGTTGAACCTCTTTTCTGGAATACACCCCAGCTCTTGATCATGCTGCGTGCTTGTTGGCTCACTTACATTGACAAGATTAACCCCTTAGGTATTGAAATTTGGTACCAAACGAAAATACTTTTTTTTTTATCCTCGATTGTACTGAAAAAGCTATTCTGTCGGTGCCTAAAAAACATTGAACTCGAAACCCAGCCCTACTGATCTTTACCCTTTTTAAACTTGTGCAATGAGGCTCAGGTTCCTATGATGTAGATAAAGTAATGCTAACCTACTGATAAATATAACCAATGCCACAGCATCACTTTCTATGGCAACCATTGACGATCTCAGGAACCCAAGTCAGGTTTAGAACGAACATTTAGGGGCTCACATACCCTCGTTAGGAAAATCATCACTTAATGAGCAATGGAAATGATTGACAGCGGCTTTCTCTCTTCCCGTAGGTGTGACCTCGTGACCCCTACCGCACAGCCTCGAGCAATACGGAGCAAAACCCACGAGGGCCAGCCAGAATGTAAGAACCCATTCAAGGCGATGATGGCAGCGGGGCAGCGGCACTTCTCTCCGGATCCGTGTGGCCCGCCGCAGCCGGAGGTTTTCCCTGCGTTCTCCCGCCAGAGGCTGGTTAGCGGCGGACACCGAGGCATGCTGAGTCCTCCCTTGCAAGCCTTCGGCGACGGCTCTCGGTCCCCACGAACGGACGCTCTCGGCAGCACTGACGGGTTTGTGCGCAATACCCCCTGCGGCTTCCAGGGGACCGGCGGCTCCGGGGCCATGCACAGCAGCAGCCGTATCCCTCGGTCTTCTCCCGGAGTCATGATGCACGGCTCGCCCGTCCCCCAGTCATCCTGCATCATGGCCGGAAGGACTAACTTACCGCTGTCTCCTCCGGTCCCCAACAAGAGCCCCATCATGAAGAAGCCCCTGTGCAGCTACCCGCCGGGCATGGACTCGAGCAGGACCGTGTTTCCACACAAGGCCCCGCAGAGCAAGCAGCTGAGTTCGAGAAGGACCCTCTCGGCATCCTGGACCCCATCCCCAGTAAATCCAACCCCTCTGCTTTCCAGCCCTGCGCCCTCTCTCAGGTACCAATGATGAATGTAAACATCCCCCCCACCATCGTCCCTCTGCCGAGTAACCTGCCTCTGCCCTCGGTGAAGCCGGGGCCGGTGGGTCACATGCAGAGGACGCAGCACACCGCCTCCATATCCCCATCGCCCGTCACCTCTCCCGTGCACCTGTCCGGGCCGGCCTTGTGCCGCATGGAGGCGTCTCCGCAGCGCTCCCGGTCCTCCTCCACCTCCTCGGAGCAGGGCAGCTTCGCCGTTCTCTCCTGCGGCAACATGAAGGTCTTACCGCGCTCGCCCCGGCCCGCTCTGCCCTCCAGCCCGTCTGCCAAACCGGACGCTCTCCACCAGTACAAAGACGTGCCCAGCCAGCTGCTGGCGGGGATAAGTGCTCAGCACAACCCCATGTATCCGCCGGCCCCGGGTTCCACCCCGCAGAAGGAGCACCCGGGTCTCTTGGGAATGCCACTGAACCAGATCCTTAACCAACACAATGCTGCCTCTTTCCCCGCCAGCAGCCTCCTCTCAGCGGCCGCCAAAGCACAGCTAGCAAATCAAAACAAGCTGGGGAGTGGCGGGACGAGCGCGGGGCCGTGTGATGCCGGCAGGGCCGTCGAAGGTGCTCTAAATCCCATGCTGCCACCCAACCCTGGCGGCGAGGGCCAGAGTGGACGCGCCGCGCTTCGGGACAAGCTGATGGCGCAGCAGCGCGACCCTCTCCGCAAGCGCAAGCTTCCTACCAATGCTAATCATGACGGTGCTTTCTTCATGAGGACGCCCTGCCCCTCGGCCGAGCAGATGAGGAAAACCGCCCGGCTGCCCTCCAACACGCCGATGGCTCAGCTGCTGCAGTCTCTGAGCAACCACAGCTCGCACGGACCCCGGGGCCGAAGCTTGTGTGAGGCTCCGAACGCGCAGGTCCAGCAGCGGCTGCATGGGTCTGGAGTGGAGTCTGCGGCACAGTATCCCGCCGGGATCAACCAGATACAGGCCACTGCGATGAGAAACTGCGGGCCTGTGAACCAAAGCGGGCACGTTCCTCTCGGAAACCATGTGATGGGACATGCGAGCGCTCACTTCCAGCCGCGTGTCAGCTGCATGCTACCCGCGGACGCTGCGACCGACGCAGGTGAGGAGTCTCCATCTCATGCTGGTGTTTGCAGAGGCCTCATGCACTTATTATTTTTGAGAGGGTGGGAAGGTTGTCATGCTTGTCATGTGACACACAGTTAGTAGGCTTATTATTTATTTAAATGTAACTATTTTATTTGAAATATTCTAGGGCTGTCGTGATTCGTCAATTTTAGTCGACTATTTTATTTTTTTAAAAGCTCGACTTCATTTTGCTCGCGTCGACTAAGCGGCTAAATACCGGAAGAGGCGCATTTCACGCACGAGAATCCATAAAAAATAATGAAATGAAATCCTCTTCAAAATAAAAGCTCAAACCCTCACTTTACATGTTTTGATGTCCACATATTAATTTAATTACAGTGGCTGCAGTATTTCTGTCCTAAAGAAATGGCCAGATATTAAAGATTAAGTGGATGTTTGAATTAAATGTTGCTTAGTCAATATTAAACAAGGATTAGATCACACAGTAATGTGTGTGTGTGTCTGTGTCTGAGTGCGTGTCTGTGTCTGTGTGCGTGTCTGTGTCTGTGTGCGTGTCTGTGTCTGTGTGCGTGTCTGTGTCTGAGTGCGTGTCTGTGTCTGAGTGCGTGTCTGTGTCTGAGTGCGTGTCTGTGTCTGAGTGCGTGTCTGTGTCTGAGTGCGTGTCTGTGTCTGAGTGCGTGTCTGAGTGCGTGTCTGTGTCTGAGTGCGTGTCTGTGTGCGTGTCTGTGTCTGTGTGCGTGTCTGTGTCTGTGTGCGTGTCTGTGTCTGAGTGCGTGTCTGTGTCTGAGTGCGTGTCTGTGTCTGAGTGCGTGTCTGTGTCTGAGTGCGTGTCTGTGTCTGAGTGCGTGTCTGTGTCTGAGTGCGTGTCTGTGTCTGAGTGCGTGTCTGTGTCTGAGTGCGTGTCTGTGTCTGAGTGCGTGTCTGTGTCTGTGTGCGTGTCTGTGTCTGAGTGCGTGTCTGTGTCTGTGTGCGTGTCTGTGTCTGAGTGCGTGTCTGTGTCTGAGTGTGTGTCTGAGTGTGTGTGTCTGTGTGCGTGTCTGTGTCTGAGTGCGTGTCTGTGTCTGAGTGCGTGTCTGTGTCTGAGTGCGTGTCTGTGTCTGAGTGCGTGTCTGTGTCTGAGTGCGTGTCTGTGTCTGAGTGCGTGTCTGTGTCTGAGTGCGTGTCTGTGTCTGAGTGCGTGTCTGTGTCTGAGTGCGTGTCTGAGTGCGTGTCTGAGTGCGTGTCTGAGTGCGTGTCTGTGTCTGAGTGCGTGTCTGTGTCTGAGTGCGTGTCTGTGTCTGAGTGCGTGTCTGTGTCTGAGTGCGTGTCTGAGTGCGTGTCTGAGTGCGTGTCTGAGTGCGTGTCTGAGTGCGTGTCTGAGTGCGTGTCTGAGTGCGTGTCTGTGTTTGAGTGCGTGTCTGTGTCTGAGTGCGTGTCTGTGTCTGAGTGTGTGTCTGTGTGCGTGTCTGTGTCTGAGTGTTAATTTTTTTAATTAATATAACTTAGAATTTCTATACTTCTCTGTGTTGACCCGATCGTCACTCTTCTGTAAGTTAAACACAATCTATTACAGTGTTTCTCAACTGGTCTGTCAAAAGTGCTGGGTATGCAGCCCAAAATTGGTTGCGAGACCGTTCTGAGTGGTCGCGGATTGTTTACAGCCAAAGAAACGACATCAACAAAAACCGTAATTCTAAATGCTTTTCTGATGCGAGACTTTTATTTTAAAAGACGTGCATGAAAGTTGTTGACACTTCTGTCAGATCATCTGACTCCGAGGCAGTCTAAGGAAAGAAAGAGTCCCTGAGAAAAACGCGCTGTCCGAATTCAGTATCTGCGGTCAGATGAGATATTCACAGGTTTAATGTCAGTGGCATTATTCTATCGTTATTTTGTAACACGTTATGAAATAAAAAGTCTCTCACCTCAGAAAAAAACGAACTGTCCTGTCAGATGTTATAGTGTGCCGGTGGCGCGCGCTCTTCTATAGCACGCACAGACGCGGCGCCGGGCTGTAACGTTATATAACTTCACTAAAGTGCAGAAACTACAAGCATGCGGCAGTACAGTACAATAAAAGTAGCCTACAGCTCCAACAAATCACATAACTGTACTGCGTGTGTTTGCTGGGAAGGATTTGCATGACGGTGTGATATTCATTCTATTCAGGAACAGTTTCCACCTTTCATTAACAGTCACCTAGGTTGTTTTCATAACCAAAAAATACCATGGTATTTTAACTCACTTTAAGTCAATTTGTAGGCTATATGTATAAATCAGTGGTTCTCTGCCTATTTTTCGACCGGGCAGCACTATGGTCCAAGTGCAAGTCTCACCTATTGCATGTCATTTACATATTAGTCACCAATACAAACCAACCAGATTTATAATATTATTTATAGCCTAAATATTATGATATCTAAACGATTGCATTTATTTAAATAAATAAATAATTCTACTCACCATTAATAAAACTCCTGATGCTGTCGGGAGCTGACCAATTGCATTCCACTGCTGGTTATATTCTGTATAATTATGTATGTGACGAATAAAAATCTTGAGAAATTCTGCTGGAGAGTAACAGCACAATAAAGATATGATTGTAAGTTACAGTCTGTAAGACGCGCGGAAGCGTGACTCGACACGCGGCATTGCAGAAAAGTTCACAAATGTAGCCTATGTTGATCCAAATATGGAGAGTATTTTCGATTTTAATAATCTAAGGTTCTCTCCAGAGATGTTTTGACATATTTTCTGTAATTAAGGATAAGGATGATGTTTCTTTTTACCTGAACATGTTCAGTGTGAGGCAAGCACAGTTGATTCTGATATTGTTTCTTCGCTGGCATTTTCCACATTTCGTTTCGTCCCCTGAACAAATGTGTCCATTCTGATGCTCAATTTTACAGAATGAATGGCTGCTGATGACTATCTGAATTAAATTCTGCCAAAGTGTGCTTGGTAAATGCGTAACATTAATTACATGAGTGCATATAGTCTGCTCATGTCTAAAAATAATATATGAAAAACTATAACAAAAACATAGCTTTTATTTGTTTCGTATATTTTTTAATTAATGTAAAAACTAAAAATGAATTGTAGAACTTACAAGTTTTGACTTATTTTATGTGAAATAAACTCGCTTTGTTTTATTTATATATGTGTATATATATATATGTGTGTGTATATATATATATATATATATATATATATATATATATATATATATATATATATATATATATATATGATCCATATATAAAATGTATATTTAGAAATGATCCATTACAGAGCGGCGCAATGCACATCCCGTGCGCAGAATGATGCTCTTGAAACACAGAGTCACAGCACACAGGCTGCGCAGCCCTCCGACTCCTCATAGAGAAGAAAAGTACAGAGGGAAGAGATATTGATGCGAAGTGTATTAAACCTGTGAGTTAGTTTACTTTGAGCCTTTTCTTTTAGTTCTTTTCTAACAGTTTTAAACCTCAGTAACTGTGCGCTCTTGAAGAGTTTGACTGTAGTAACCGAACGCGACGCGCGGTTTGAATGCTGAACGGAGGATGACAGACACGTGGACTTGAATTTAACGAATTTGATATTCATCTGTACCTCAGATTAAACTATGGAACAGCTCCAGAACACTTGAAATATAATGCATGGAAACTGTATGGTGCTTAATGGTGTTTGTGTGGCTTCCGTGGGGCTTAACAACAACACAGAATATTATAAGCTTACAAGCACAGGATCAGATTTGGATCGGTCTCGTCTGATCGATAACCGATCCGCAGAAAATGACTGGATCGGAGCCGATACCGATCCTCAGTATCGGATCGATGCATCCCTAGTGTGTCTGAGTGTGTGTGTCTGAGTGTGTGTGTCTGAGTGTGTGTCTGAGTGTGTGTGTCTGAGTGTGTGTGTCTGAGTGTGTGTGTCTGAGTGTGTGTGTCTGAGTGTGTGTGTGTGTCTGAGTGTGTGTGTGTCTGAGTGTGTGTGTGTCTGAGTGTGTGTGTCTGAGTGTGTGTGTCTGAGTGTGTGTGTCTGAGACTGTGTCTGTGTCTGTGACTGAGTGTGTCTGTGACTGAGTGTGTGTCTGTGACTGAGTGTGTGTCTGTGTGTGAATCATACCTTGGAAAGTAATACCAGTCATCTCGCTGCTGTCTCCATGGTAACCTCCCCAGCAGCCTCTGGCAGTCTTCTGTGACACTCAGAGGGCTCGAAATTAACTTTTGCTCCCAACTGCACCACAATTTTAGGAGCACCCACTGAATATTAAGGAGCAACACAACCAATTGAGCGGAAGGGCGGGCAACATCCTTCCTGATGATTAAAAGCTTCAATTGAACCTGATCCTAAGCAGTGCTTTGTTTTTATACATGCAAGATGAGAAGAAAATGTCATTTAAACTTTTCTCAAAACAGTTCCTCAGAAATACATTCATATAGACCCCGCTCCCAATTCAATATTTAGGATTTCCTTTCTATATTTCACATAGTGAGCTTGTTGAGGCTGCTACAGTATTTGATGTTCTTGTGTCCGTCTTCAGCGCCTCTGGCTTCTGTTAATGGCTGTTTACAGACTTGGTAATATTTCCACACAAATGAAAATTTGGAAAATGATTTCAATGCAGTTCAATACAGTGCGGTCACAAACCGGTCAGTTCCAAGTAGGGTGCGATATGGCAAAAATATAGCAATTTTATTTTTAGACATTTCACGATTTTATCACAGTTCTTTGTCATGTTAGTTTTACCAGTTTGTCTGAGCAGTACTGCCAAACTAATTTCCTATTATAAAGACAAAGCCTTCAAAGAAACAAAATATAAATAAGAATGGTGGATATTTAGGCCAAAGTGTGCGAAGATAAAAATCTTTGTCATTATTTTATCTTTGTTATGAAAAATAAGAACAAAGATACATTACAACTACACATAATATACAAACAGTGTTTAATTATCAGGTACAATAGGCATATTTAGTAGGAGCATTCAAGAAATTGAATGAACAATTAATAAAAATAAAACACTATAGATTGATCCCACTCCTTCACTACGCCTCCTTTCACAGACAGCAATGTTCCCAACAGCAGCAGCATGCCTTGCCTGTACCAGGATTACCAGAGCGGCCCGCCGGCTATGAGCTCTCTCTCTGGAGACGCAGGCCCGTACCGCGACGCTCCGCAGAAGCTGCAGGGTGAGGTTTCTGTGCCGGGAGGCTCCGGAGGCCAGAGTTCGGTGGATGCGATCTACAGAGCGGTGGTGGATGCTGCCGGTATGCGTGACCATCACCGCGGCAGCACAGGCCAGCCCCTGCGCCCGCGCCATGAGTGCCTTTCAGGCCCCATCGGCTCTCAATTCACGCACCGCGCGGATCCGAGGGCACGACCCGCCCGCCGCCCAACCGCAGGAGCTCTGAGCAGAACATGCCCGACGGCGCTGATGCCCACGAGTTCTTCCGCTCGCCGCGGCCGCACTGGGACGAGCCCAGCCTCACGGCCTGGAGAGGAGAGGAGTTCCTGGAGTGCTCCACACAGGTGCGCAGCAGCCGAGCCGAGAGGAGAGCCCTGATGGAGTGTGTGCCGGACACGGCCTCCGACGCTCAGACGGACGACAGCGCAAGCCTGCGCTTTAGCCACCGTGCCAGAGAGCTCAACGGAGCGCCGCCTCGCACCGGATACGGGGAGCCGCTCACCGGAGACGACCAGTCGCCCGGATCCTCCACCAGCTTGGAAGGGCCGCTGCTCAAAGACTACACTCACTTCAACGGGCACTTTAACGGACACTGTGCGCCCAGCCCCTCGGACACCAGGAGCCTCAGCAGCGAGGAGGAGCTGCGGCACCCTGACTCTCCGTCGGCCGAGCTGCTGCACTACAGGCCCCGGGCCTTCAACATGGGCGAGCTGGTCTGGCCGATCAAAGGCTTCCCGCCCTGGCCGAACAAACTGATGGGAGAAGAGCATTGTGAACTTGTCCGTGTCAGAACAGGCCACGGATTATAAGATGCTTTGATGAACTTGTCTGATTGGGTAACAGATCTATAAGCTGATGATGAGTTCTTGTGTTTCAGGTGGAACCGGAGCAGCTGAAAACACTAACACAAGACCTTCAGATGCTGGACAGAGCCAGCAAAAAAAACCGGAAGTAAGTTTCTCTGAAACCCATCTCCAAGAGAGAATAAGAAATGCTCGAACCGAAAATATACCATTCATCTCCACTGAAGAAAAGGTGCAACACTAACTCGAGAAGGAAAACACTGAGAATGGTGCTGTTTAAGAGCACGATGCTGCCGTGATAAGAGACCAGCTGATCTGAGATCTGTATAATGCTCCTGATTCTCCCTTCAGAATAGTCTCATGGCATTTTATACAGTGCTCTGTATTTAAAGTCACCTTTCACACAATTTCTAGCGATAGGTTCACAGTTGTTCAATTCATGTTTCACAACACGCATCGTTTCAGAGCAGCTCTCCAGAAAACACATTTCTTTGATGGTTATTTGTCATGTAAACGTCTTTACTCGGTTCTTTAATGGTTTTTATTAAATGTTACATCAGGAATAATCTTACATTTACCAAACTGAAATGAAACATCTTATAAAATGTAATATTGATGTGAGTTGGTTCTCTAATTTTTTCAGTTCCTACAGTCTGTTTATTTTAATATACATTGATCCCTGAAAATATCTATAGATGCTGTTATGGCAATACAATTGAGCGAAAATAATTAACCCAGGGACCAGAAAATCTTGAGAAATCTCATTAATCTCTGATCCTCAGTCGATGGAAACTCTGACTCATCCAGCAACCAAATAATGCTAATAACAATAATACCTGGAGAGAAAGTGACATTAATGACTTGTGCTATCACCTTCTGCAGCAGTTTGGCTCGACTTCTGTTGTTTAAGAGCGTTATTAATGCGTCTCGTGTCTCTCGCAGGGCAGGAAAACTGAATCATCATTTAGAAGCTGCGATTCATGAGGCCATGAGTGAGCTGGACAAGATGTCTGGAACTGTGAGTTGCTCACACACACTCTCTCTCACACACATGCGCGCACGCACACATGCACACACGCGCTCAAACATGCACACACGCACACACACAAATGCACATGCACACACACACACACACAGGCTCAAACACGCGCACACACACACACATGCACACACACACACGCTCAAACACGCGCACACACACACACATGCACACACTAGGCTTGCCGCGATAGACGGTGATGACGGTTATACCGGTGTTAAGCTGCAACACCGTTACGTCACTTACCCACCATGGCACCGTCCCTCACCGTCGTTTTGATTTTTTTTTTATAGTAATACAAATAATTTTGTTCAGTTAGAGGATAATACAATTAAAACTGAACGCGTATGCTCAATGCAGTGCACCGAACAAACGAGAGTCGTGCATCACAGCGGTCTAGGTCTGCACTGCCGCGGCTGTTCCGACCAGATTTCACCGCAGGATTAATTTCCCGAATACAACGCGGTAACGGTCGGTAACTCTGGTGCAGTTTGAACCGGAGCAGGTAGTCTAACTATATCCCGTTCCCAACGTCCTTTCAGAGCAGCATATCTGCGCTTTATTCTTATCGAGCTCTGGTACAGCCTGCACTCGGACCGTTATGCGCGCGCTGCATGACATGTATGAACCAGTGCTTCATTTTATTTGCGGGGTCTGAGCAAAGCATGTACAACGATGCTCAGAGCAGCATAGCAGATATAATATACGGCTCTCAAACAGAACTGCAGAAGCAGGTTGTGATGAGTGACAGAGCAGAGATAAGGATGGAGTGTGAATGTGATGTCCTTGAATCACGTTCAACTCCTCTTTCCTTTTTTCTTTTATGCTTATTATCCTATCATTTTAAATGACTACAGACTGTCGAATTTATTTATTTTTCTCTGCTGTGCTTTTCACTTGCAAGATGTTAAATTAATTTAGTATTTTGACAAGACTTATAAAATATATATTAGGCTAAACCTACATTTTTTTCCTATTGTGTTGTATGCTGAATGTTGGCATAAACAAATTATATCCTGACAAAACGAATAAAAATAAGGATTACAATTTTTATATAACTTTTTTTCTCTCTCTGTGACACTTTATTCCGTGTTGGCAGCTGCCGGTGTTGTTATTGACATTTTTCTGTCAATAAATTCAAGACTCCTGACAAGACGAATAAAATAAATACAATTTTGTGCAGACTAAACTTTTATTTGTTAGCTTATCTCTCTGTCTTTCATCAGAAATGTGAACAAACAGTGAATATATCGCGGAAGTGGGTGGGTGCGGAATAAAACCTGTGATGTTTAAAAAAAACTTTTGTTTCTCATTTATTTGGTTCCACAGTATCACCCCGGTGATAATGTTATAACCGGTGTGACATCAAGTCGATTAACCGGTGGAAAAATTTCCTCACCGTCACAACCCTAACACACACACACACACGCGCTCAAACATATACACATGCACACGCGCACAGACACGCGCGCACAAACACGCGCACACATGCACACATACACACACACGCGCCCGCTCAAACACTCGCATACAAACACACACGCGTGCGTTCAAACACGCACGCACACATGCACTCAAATACGCACACATGCGCTCAAATACGCACACACACACACGCGCGCTCAAACACTCACACACACACACGTGCTCAAACACACACACACACACTCTCTCTCAAACTCACACTCTCCTCTCACACACACACACACACACGCACACACACTGTCACACGCTCACACACACACACACACACACACACACACACACACACACACACACACACACACACACACACACACACACACGCTCACACACACACTCTCTCTCTCTCACATACACGCACTCTCACACACTATCATACACACACTCTCACACACACACACACTCTCTATCTCACACACCTCTCAGGCTCGTTCTGATTGGATAAAGGGATGATACAGTGAAGCTGTTGTCTGTCGTTCTGCAGGTTCACCAGGATCGTCAAGTCAAACTGCCCAAACCCAAGAGGAGGAAGATCTCCAGATAACAGCAGCGTCAGTCTCTCTCTCTCTCATACCCCCCTCCCCTCTCTATCTCTCTCTGATCGTGGTGCTACACTCTAGCAGATGGCTCATCGTGGCTCCGCCCTCATCCAGTGACTGACAGGTGCTTGAGCAGACAATTAGAAAAGGCAGCAAAAACAACTTGCCGAAGAACTATTTTTTTTTCTAGTGTACAAGGAGAAATATCAAGATTGCAAACAAAAAAGAAGAAAATTACTGCATTTAAGAACACAGACAGTCCAAATATTTCTGATATGTTTTCGATGTGTATATAAACAATAGAGAAATTTCATGGTAAAAACATGGGAAGAAGTGTAAATACTGTAGGATAATGACATGTACAAGCAACTCAATGCACACTTTATCTTCAGCTGTACAAAACACAAAGCCCATAAGGCCCTGCGACATTACAGTGAATCTGAGACTTTCCTAAGCTTCGGTTTGAGTGTGTGTGTGTGTGTGTGTGTGTGTGTCGGAGTGGACTTCACCAGCTCAATGGGTTCGACTCAAGCTCGTGGGCTTCTAGATATAGTTCAGGTCTTCCAGCACTAAACACTAATACATGAATATGTTTATAATTGTCCCGGGTCATTTTGCTGTTTTCTGTCTTTACACGGTTAAGTCGGTCTCTCTGTGGGATTTGCGTCCGCACTGGTTTGTGAGGTTTCATTGGAGTCATTCATACTGTAACTGGGCCTTATAATGTGTGTTATAAATGATGCATGGACTCCTGTTTATGTGACATGTTCAGTTAAACTTGGCAATAATACGGCCCTGCTCACACACACACTTAACACAGTGTTTCTTTGCCTTTCAGGTTGCAGTCAGTATTTTCTCTTTTAAAGTACTTGTGGAAAATCTTCATTTCGCTGTCCACTTAATGATAGAAGCCTACAGTAAAATGATATTTCCTCATGACATCACATGACCGGCCGAACACCAATCACTGTATCTCAGTAAAGCTGTCAGTAGCTGGAGACCTGCATCCACGCGTCAGGAGTCCGAATCGGTCCCAAATGGGAACATATCGGTCCAATCTGGGTGTAATTAGAGAAAGACAGATGTTGAATCTCAGACAGACTATCATTCAAGTTCTGAGTGACAAACTGAGGCGTTTGTTTTTGTCTTGGTGTCTTTCATGAATATATGATCCGAAGGGACTTTAGGGATCATAGACTGGGGTATGGAACAGGTCAGAGGTCATTGGAGAACACGGTGAAATTAACACTAACTCAATATGAAGAGCTGATTAAACTAATTGTGTGTAAACTGTAGATGCGTGTGATTTGCAGCATATTGCTGTGTGAAGCACTCATCAGTTTGCATCCGTTTGAACTCTAAAGCAGGACAGATTAAACAGCTGCTGTTGGCTGTTTTCTCTCCTGGTCAATCTGTACAGAAATCTCACTACGAAATTAAGTGCAATATTTCCATTCGGTGGAACTGGGAAGTATATGGGCACAGATATGGTTGTATTGGTGTTTGGCTCAGACTCTGCTGGTGAAGTCGGCTCTGTTTCAGTGCAATGCTGCGGCTCGGTGTTCAAAGTCTTACTGTTCAAGGTCAAAAACATCTTGTGTTCATGTGGTCAGTGTTGTCCAAAACATTTCCATTTCAATTCTTGAGTCCTTTTCTTTCATTTCCTGTGTGTGTGCGTGTGTGCATGTGTGTGAGAACGCGTGTGTGCATGAGCATGTGTGTGCATGAGCGTGTGTGTGTGTGCGTGCGTACGTGTGTGTGTGTGTGTGTGAGCGTGTATGTCTGTGTTTGTGTGCGCGTATGCGTTTAATTTGATTCTCTTTGCTTGCTATTTTATGATTGGTATCTGACTGGTATTACAACCCTTTCTGATGTCAATATCTGTTTTCAATAAGTATCGGAGTATATATTTTCTCACCAGTATGTACTTTACAGCAGTCGACTTTGTAAAGTATGTTGTGCACTTGATTATGTTTGTTTCTGATAGCTTTGATGTGGCTGTTAGGCTTAGTTTGTCAAAGTCCATAATTTCTTATTGTTTCATTTGATTTGTTTAAAGATGTCCTAAACAGCAGTTTTGTAAATATTGTGAACATTACAGGTCATGCTGTGATGTGGCATTGAAATGATGTTGCACCAATGTTTCAATTAAAACCTGGTCACTAAATCTTGGTCATTAAACTGGTGTTTTTGCCGTAGCTTTATATGATGGATCATCAGAAATTATTGAAAGTATTTGTTTTTACAAATTCATGTTTTTATACTATTTTCAAATTCACTGTAGATTTCCATTTCATTCAGTTAGTTTCAGCAATGGTTGGTTACATTTTATATTTTATTTCTTGGACAAAAATGATTCATGAATTTTAAACCATTTTAGTTTGAGAAATTAGAGAATATTACAGTTATACAGTCTTTTGAATTTATGGGTGTTTTATCTAAGCCGAGGCGACCAATAAAACTAGTCACCAGAAGCAGTTAAATCAGGTCCAGCACTAACTTGTACCAGTGTGAGGATTATAACTAGTAACAGTCATGGGCGTAAATTTCATTTAACAGTAGGGGGGGACAATAAATATAAAATTTATCATGAGCAATTTTTGAAGGGGATACAAATAATACAGTCAAATTGTACTTATAAAGATATGTCCCCACAGTGAAAAACTTTGCTTCTATCATTATTATTGTAGCACGGAGACTGCGTCATTATGGTTATTTTCAAAGTTTTTCTCAGGTTCAATGACAAAGCAGATCAGCACATTTCAAACAGCCACAAACCAAGGATAAGAAATAAAATCCCTTTTATTTCATCCATGCTGACGACTGTAATGATGCCAGGTTGTTTACCTCAGCTTAGAGCGCACTGCTCGTGCTGCTTCTCAGAATGTTTGGTCGCTATAGCAACCAGTTGTAGTGGAAAACTGTAGGTCCGAAACAGAGCAGAACCGAACTGAACCGAACCGAGCTGGTACCAGTCAGTGGAAAACCCCCATAAGTTGCAGTGCACTATGCAACAAGCTATTGTAAACAAGTTAACGTTAACTAGATAAGTAATATTTTAATCGCTAATGTAGCAGATTCTTGGAAAATTAAATCGGTAACGTTAATCAGCATTTTGCCGAACTAATTTATGAATGAGTCTGCTGCATCAACTACATTAAAGAGAATCGCTTTATTTAAAGTGAATAAAGTACCCTACTTACTGGAGTTCAACATTAACTGAGCCGCAGCCACACACCTGACTCGTGTGTGGAGTGGGTGAGATGAACTGGGAAAGCAGGCAGTGGGCCAAACCACTGTGACGAAGGGGGGGGGGGAACTCAACTGTTTCTAAAAGCACTTTTTGCGGGGGTTCTACTTAAATTATTGTAGGTATACATACATATATTTTTCACAATAGAGAGTGTGATTTTTTTTTAATATTTTTTTTGGGGGGGACAACCCTCGGATGGGGGGGGACATGTCCCCTACGTCCCCCCCCGGGATTTACGCCCATGGTAACAGTGTGGTGGATAACTTTTTACAACCAGTGTGTTGATCACTAATTAGTACCAGTGTGTTGATCACTAACTAGTACCAGTGTCATGATCACTAACTTGTAACAGTGTGATGATCACTATCTTTTTACTTTAAGTGTGTGTGTAAATAAATCTACCCTCGCATGTTATCTATTTAATCTGCAGTGACTGAAATTAATGTTTCTTCTTATGCCTGATGTAATCCAGTCGTTGAAAAACACTAGATGATCAAAACAATGGACCTCAGTCCGGTTGATGTGTGTGTGATTTGAATGATTAATCGATGGATGAATGTGTTAGTTAGTGATCCATCACACGGTTACTAGTCAGTGATCATCACACGGGTACTAGTCGGTGATCATCACATGGGTACTAGTCGGTGATCATCGCACGGGTACTAGTCGGTGATCATCGCACGGGTACTAGTCGGTGATCATCGCACGGGTACTAGTCGGTGATCATCATCGCGTCGGTGATCATCTAGTCGGTGATCATCGCACGGGTACTAGTCGGTGATCATCGCACGGGTACTAGTCGGTGATCATCGCACGGGTACTAGTCGGTGATCATCGCACGGGTACTAGATGGTGATCATCGCACGGGTACTAGTCGGTGATCATCGCACGGGTACTAGATAGTGATCATCACACGGGTACTAGCCTAACCCAGTCTTGACTGTGCGTTGGCTCCTGATCAGAAGACAAGACCCGTTTTAAAAGTGGCTCTACTAGTTACTAAGCACGCATTGGTTTTACCTTCAACATTCAAAGATTGATCACTTGATTGCAAAAGAGCTACGGTGATAAATTTCATGACCCCGCCACACAAAGTGAGACGAAGTGCAGAACAGTGCATACACATCGTTAAAACCAAGAACGCTAAATTGCTTTGCCTGATTAATGTAGATGGTGATATGTGCATGAATGATGTGGGAGCAGGCATTCATTTCTATTCACATGTATTTGAATTTGAATTACAGTTTAACAGATTATAATCAAGAAGCCAGAAAACAATCCGTGAGGTATCGGAGACAACCCTGTGTGTCTGAGCCCCAAACACCATCAGGAAGACCAAATTAGCCAAAGCTTTACCTTCGTTAGTGGACTTTGAGCTCGTCAATGATGTGATTTTAGAGAGTGATGAGTGTAGTGCAGTACAAAGAAGCCAGACCGTGTAGGGCCTTGTTGTATAAATATTATTTATTTAGAAATATCAATACAGAACTTAACCGGTATCCAAAGTAGACATATGAGTATATCTTCTTGACCTGGTAATGATGCTAGCTTGTTTACGGAGGATGCTAATAGTTAATTACAGTCTTTTCTGCATCAGAAGGAGAAAGAAGGCTGTTAGTTCAAACAGTAGGTGATAATGTGGTGTCCAGATTAATACACTGAATTATTAAACGATTGTTCATTAAAGATGTTTGTCTGTGTATTTGTTCACATCACACTTTAGCATTGTTGCAACTATAAGTGCTTGTTTGCACATGACCGTTGATTAAAGATTAATTAACTTTGCTCTTAGGAAGAACAGCACACGTTAAACAATGAAGTAAGTATTTTCCAAACCGAGGAAACTATTGATGAGCAAAAACAATACTAACAAATATGATATGTTACTTCAATCACTGTAACGTGCAGTGTTCATAAACGCTTGATACATTAGACATCTTTCACGATACAATGTATCATTTAATCAGTCTTGAGCAGAGACGCGCTCCTCCTGCAGGCCAGCTGTGTGTTTACATCAGTGTTATCTCGCTAGATCTCACTTATACTGGACTTACAGAGACAGTATTTCATAAAGGAGAGAGGACGTCGTGTGAAAAACCTGGATTTAATGGATGACTTACGTGCGAGTCCAGCTGAGGAGCCAGAAAGCAGCCGTGGAGGAACAGAAGGGATGTTACCTGGCTCAGGTGACGGAACTGGAGCACAATCACAGCCGGGTACTTCTGTCAGGTTTCCGGAGGGTGTAAACAGCAGAACCTGGACTCATGGGGAATTCTCGCAGCAGCACGGCGGAGGACAAACCTGCTGCTAATATGACACTAAATCAAGCAGAGAAGGGTCCAAGACCCGAGATATCTGTGTGTGATCCGGTGTGTTTACAGAGAAATCCGACTCTCAGCGCTGAGGCGAAAGACCAATCACAGAGACTTCTGCAGATCGAGGATTTAACAGAAGAAGAGCAGCCGGACTCCAGCCGCAGACACGAGAACAGCGCGTGTCTCCGGGACAGATGCAGAGACTGTGACGCGGCGACGCTCGCGCCGCTGGAGCACGCGTGGATGATTTGCGCGTCTGACGGACACTGGGAGGTCCTCCAGCGGCTGCTCCTCGCTGACCACAGCCTCCTCACGAGGAGGGACTTCGTGACGGGGTTCACCTGCCTGCACTGGGCTGCGAAGCTCGGCAAACACGAGTTGATCGCGATGCTGGTCACCTTCGCCGAAGAGCGTCAGGTCGCTGTGAGCGTCAACGCGCGCTCCAGCGCGGGATACACGCCGCTGCATCTGGCTGCGATGCACAGTCATCTCGAGGTCGTCAAATTGTTAGTCGGAGCGTTTGACGCCGATGTGGAGGCGCGGGATTACAGCGGGAGAAAAGCGTGTCAGTACCTGAAGCGCGACATCGCGCAGGACATCCTGGACATCACGAGCGCGTGCGTGGAGTCTGACGCGACGCGCCGGAGACTGTCGAGAGTTACTCAGTCCAGCTTCAGACCTCAAGAGGACCTAACCAAACACGCATCTCTTATCTTCGTTAGATTGAAACCCAGGCTCAGTAAGATCCGCATGAGGTCGCAGATAGTTCACAGCACTTCTCTCCTGGACAGATTCGAGAAACACACCACAGAAGAGTCCACAAACCTCTTAAGAACCAAATCTGACCTCTTTGGGTGAACATCTGCAGTCTTCCCAAACACATATAAAACCTTGTCTTTTGAGTTCTGAATAAAGCTGACTTTAGTTTAGAAGAAACACTTACATTGGTTTGTCCTGAATGACTGGTTTGGATTTGTTAAACTAGATTGTTTGTAAATAACTGAACTATAGATGTGGACTTGTGTTCATATATCTGTTCTGTGTACAGAAATAGTTTTGAAATACAAAAACATAATAAAAATGCTTCACTCAGTCTTTGAGTTCGTAAAGAGACCACCCATAAATATCATCATTTACATATGAATGTCTGAACACAAAGATATTCTGAAGCTGTTTTGGGCATCATTGACTTCCACCGTAGGAGAAAAATGCTGCTCTGTGTCCCACATTCTTCAGAATATCAGAACAAACACATTCATACAGAACTACTTGAGAGTTTTCATGTTTGGGTGGACTGTCGCTTTAAGAAACAATGTGAAGTTGAGAACAGCTAAACTCGTGTCACCACAGCTGGACACACCTGGATATTGTTCAAGACCAGTGTGAAGGCATCACTGTGCCGCTTCTGGCTGTGGACGCTGGAGAAATAGCTTTACATAACACTACATTATCAATCCTGTCTTCTGTATTGCAGCGGTACTGTTATTTCATTATTTAATACATACATATACTGCCAGAAGAGTTTCAATATAGTATTGTATTGTACACTATATTTCCAATTAATTTATTTCAACATGAATAATCATACTGAATTATAAAACACACTGCATTTAGTTTGTGCCAAGAATCTTCCAATTACTATTTTTCAATCCTTTTATTAATCAAATCTGATTCTATTTAAAATAGTATGCGATTAAAAAAAAACGTAATCACATGTCTAATTTCCCCAAATATGAAGTCATTGTTGTGTAAAGCATCAAATATACATTACAAAAACATCTTCAGCAAGAAATATTGTGTTTGATTTAACACATTTATGACATTATTTTGGACCATGGGGGGAGTAAATGATGTCAAAATATTTTTGGGTGGGTGATCTATACCTTTAATCATAATTATTATTATTATGGAAATACAAAATATGTTTTTAATGAAATGATACTCTGAATAAGAAACTAAACCTGCCAGTAGGTGCTGGTACATGTCTTAATGATTAAGTCGTTATTCATTAATTTGATTGGTTTAAAATGACTGATTTATTCGGGAGTGAAATGGTTCTCTTTGATGTTAAAGCGCTGCTTCGAATCCAACAAGCCTAATGCTTCACCAAATTCGTTAAAAACGTGGATTAAGAAATTAAATGTTACTCAGAGATGAACAGTTCTGCTTTGTCTTTATATTTTCTTTGGTAAAATTGTGCAAAACAGACAACATTGTGTCTAAAATAACACACCACTAACGTCTTATTTATTGAGCTGTTGTAGGCTATAAGATCAGTATCACATTGGCACTCGTGTGATATTGCACTTATTGCTCGTGTGATATTGCTTAACTATATGATGTAAATATGAGACAAAAACTCAAACGGGCATTTTCTCCCCATATCTTGAACTTTATCTCATTTATCATCAATCAACTGTATGAAATGTCAGGTGACCCACGTCTGGGGCGTTAAATACGTTAATAATTTTAATGTGGTATTTCTCACAGCAATTAATTAATCGAATTGTGTCAAATGGACAGGCCTAATTTAAATGTTAATTACCGGATCCAAACATGAGGAAGCTTTCTAGGTTATACGATATTGGTAAGATCAGAGCCGATCCTCCCTATACGCAGAGTAGGGCCCCGAAACACCAGAGGCCCCTTGCTCCCAAAGAGCTTCTAATTTTGAATTTGGCCAGCGGTTATGAAAACATGAATGATCATTTATTTTATTGCGGTGCGCTATCACGCTCTCTACGTAAGAATCAGCCAAATCATGTAACGTGAATGTCTTACAGTCTCTTGCTCTTAATAAAACAATTAGTTGAAAGCATAGCCAATTAAAAATAATGGACGTAGTGTCCGTGACGTCACCCGTCGGTTTCTGAAGAGGAGCTCAAAGTGGGCGGAGCCGGCCATCGCCATCTTGGCTACGCGTCACTACCGGATAATCGAAAATGGGCAAAGAGGTGGGAGGTGGGTGGAGCTGGTTGCTGAAACCATGCCCACCTAATGCGACAGTGGTGACGGCAGCGGCACTCTACCTGTCACTCAAGTGGCCACGCCCTAAATTATGCAGATATAATATTAAAATATAATATATTAAATATAATTTAAACGGATGAGTAATACAAAAATTCACCCCCCTCACAGTTGTCATGAAGGGCAAAATTAGCTATATAGACCAAAACCACTTTTTGTACCAGGCTGTAAACATACTTTTTTCTACTGTGAAAGCACGGAGATTGTTGTCTACACTGTACGTTTGAAAATGTTTAAATGTTTAATATGAATAAACAATGTTCATAAACGGCAGCTGAGATGGTATTTCCCAAGTAAGGCAAGTTGAGGCTTGGACCCGGAAACAGCGCTTCTTACGTCACCGCTTAACAAGCGGATAACCAGGGCACAGACAGTAATCCAGCAGATTATCATGTTTTAAACAGCTCAGATCCTTTGCTTGTGTAATACTGTATACACCCATGTTAAGAAGCCGCACAGCTGGTAGAACTAAGCAAGATGAACAAACTCAGAGTTGCAGAGTAAGTTTTGAGTTGAAAACCTGGCTCATAAAGTTTAATTTATAAAACACATAGTTCCGGTCCTTGATTCTGATTGGTTGAGCCATGCTCGAAGCTGTTGTAAATTACAAAGTAACACACACCTTTGTTTATTTTATGCGTTGCTCGGCAACTACTTTGTTGGAACCACAACTGTTTATGAGGAACTATATTGTTTGGTGGAAGAATACTGTTTTTATTTATATCTATTACACTTTATTTGCTCTGTTGTATTTTGTGAAACTTTACTACGTATATGTAATAATTGTTTTATAAAAGCAATAAGCCCCGTTAAGCTGTGGTTTACATTGGATTTATAACAGCTAAGTTTTTTTTTAAAGTGGATTTAAAAAAGCCAAGGGGGTTTTTGCACTGCTCTTTGCGCCTAAAAACGCCTCTTAGATGTTATATATTCACTGTAAACCATGGCTTTTTGGGGCTTATTTCTTTAATAAACGTTTTTGTCAACTCAAGCATTTGAACTAGAGTTTGTGATTAACTCTGGAGCGCGTGCAGCAAACAGCCAATCGCACGGAGCGTGGAGAACATCAGCAAACAGCCAATCACACGGAGCGTGGAGAACATCAGCAAACAGCCAATCACACGGAGCGTGGAGAACATCAGCAAACAGCCAATCACACGGAGCGTGGAGAACACCAGCAAACAGCCAATCAAACAGAGCGTGGAGAACACCAGCATACAGCCAATCACACGGAGCGTGGAGAACATCAGCAAACAGCCAATCACACGGAGCGTGGAGAACATCAGCATACAGCCAATCACACGGAGCGTGGAGAACATCAGCAAACAGCCAATCACACGGAGCGTGGAGAACATCAGCAAACAGCCAATCACACAGAGGGTGGAGAACATCAGCAAACCGCCAATCACACGGAGCGTGGAGAACATCAGCAAACAGCCAATCACACGGAGCGTGGAGAACATCAGCAAACAGCCAATCACACGGAGCGTGGAGAACATCAGCAAACAGCCAATCACACGGAGCGTGGAGAACACCAGCAAACAGCCAATCAAACAGAGCGTGGAGAACACCAGCATACAGCCAATCACACGGAGCGTGGAGAACACCAGCAAACAGCCAATCACACGGAGCGTGGAGAACACCAGCAAACAGCCAATCACACGGAGCGTGGAGAACACCAGCAAACAGCCAATCACACGGAGCGTGGAGAACATCAGCAAACAGCCAATCACACGGAGCGTGGAGAACACCAGCAAACAGCCAATCACACGGAGCGTGGAGAACACCAGCAAACAGCCAATCACACCAGCAAACAGCCAATCACACGGAGCGTGGAGAACACCAGCAAACAGCCAATCACACGGAGCGTGGAGAACACCAGCAAACAGCCAATCACACGGAGCGTGGAGAACACCAGCAAACAGCCAATCACACGGAGCGTGGAGAACACCAGCAAACAGCCAATCACACGGAGCGTGGAGAACAACTGATAAAATAGATAACATCAGAAATACAATAACAAATGTAGATTGCACAGCGTCTAGTACTTCAGCTTCATTCATTGCACCAAAAGAAAAACTGCATTGCTTTACAACCATAGGACAGGATGAGCTAAATATACTTATCACTGCATCTAAACCAACAACATGTTTATTAGATCCTGTACCCACTAAATTACTGAAAGAGTTCTTACCTGTAGCAGAAGAATCGCTTCTCAATATTATTAACTCCTCGCTATCTTTAGGCCACGTCCCAAAACCATTTAAGCTGGCGGTTATTAAGCCTCTTATTAAGAAACCAAAACTAGATCCTTGTGAAATGGCAAATTACAGGCCCATTTCAAATCTTCCGTTTATGTCAAAAATATTAGAAAAAGTAGTGTCTGCTCAACTGTGCTCCTTTTTGCAAAAAAATCATATCTATGAAGAATTTCAGTCAGGTTTCAGGCCCCGCCATAGCACAGAAACTGCACTTGTTAAAATTACAAATGACTTACTTCTTGCGTCAGACAAAGGCTGCATCTCGTTGCTAGTTTTTTTTTTATCTTAGTGCTGCGTTCGACACTATAGATCATGACATACTCATAGATCGATTACAAAACTATACAGGTATTCAAGGGCAGGCTTTAATATGGTTTAGATCCTACCTGTCCGATCGCTACCACTTTGTTTATTTAAACGGGGAGTCATCTCAATTATCACCAGTAAAGTATGGAGTACCACAAGGATCTGTCCTAGGTCCTCTATTATTTTCATTATACATGTTTTTCCTTGGTAATATTATTAGAAAATACGGGATTAGTTTGCATTGTTATGCTGATGACACTCAACTATATATTTCAACAAGACCAGATGAAACTTCTAAACTATCTAAGCTAACAGAGTGTGTTAAAAATATAAAAGATTAAATGACCAGTAATTTTCTCCTATTAAATTCAGATAAGACAGAGATATTACTTATTGGACCTAAAAACAGTACACAGAATCTCTTGGATTACAATTTGCAACTAGACGGATGTACTGTCTTTATCTACAGTCAAAAATCTGGTTGTTATATTAGATAGCAACCTATCTTTTGAAAATCATATTTCCCATGTTACAAAAACAGCATTCTTCCATCTTAGAAACATTGCCAAGCTACAGAACATGTTAAGTGTTTCTGATGCTGAAAAGTTAGTTCATGCATTCATGACCTCTAGACTGGACTATTGTAATGCACTGCTAGGTGGTTGTCATGCATCTTCAATAAACAAGCTACAGATAGTACAAAATGATGCGGCTAGAGTCCTTACCAGGTCAAGATTATTATTATTATTACTTGCCTATAAGGCCCTAAATGATTTAGCTCCTGCGTACCTAACTAGTCTTTGATCATGCTACAATCCAACCCGCTCTCTAAGGTCCAAAACTCTGGACTCTTGGTAGTACCTAGGATAGCAAAGTCCACTAAAGGAGGTAGAAATTTTTCGTATTTGGCTCCCAAACTCTGGAATTGTCTTCCTGATAACGTTCGGGGTTCAGACACACTCTCTCTGTTTAGACACACACACACACACAGAGACACACACACACAGAGACACACACACACACACACACACACACACACACACACACACACACAGGAGACACACACACACACACACACACACACACAGAGACACACACACAGAGACACACACACACACACACACACACACACACACACACAGAGACACACACACACACACACACACACACAGAGACAAACACACCCACACACACAGAGACACACACACACAGAGACACGCACACAAACACAGAGACACACACACACACACAGAGACACACTGAGATACAGAGACACACACACACACACACACACACACACACACACACACACACACACACACACACACACACACACACACACACACACACACACACACACACACACACACACACACACACACACACAGACACACACACACACACACACACACACAGAGACACACACACAAACACACACACTCTCTCTCTCACTCACACGCGTGCAGTAGCGTGTTTAGGCACCACGCAATTGAGTGGGGCCCCGCGGTCCAGGGGGCCCCCCGCGGAATGCGATTTTTACCGATGGGAATTGAGAACAGCATTTTTTTGGACCGGTGCACGGTTCGGTTGACACAAGAATTGTCACAGTTTACATCATCAATAAAGCTTGATTTGCTTGAAAGCTTTGCATTTATTTTTTAAGTTTGCCAGTATTTAAACTATTCAGCACTTGTGCGCTCTCCAGTGTGCACTCTCAACAATTGCCCCATTGTAAAAACAAAAATACACCGCATGATCAAACATTTAATTACATATTTTTTGGGGGGAAAAGGCAAAATATTCCCCCCCTCCACCACTCAAATAAAAAAAGAAATCCTCCCTCCCACAAGAGTCACCTAAGTGGGGAATTCACCCCATTTTCAAAAATGAAACTCAGGACCTGAATGAATGTCTGTAAAAATCCTGATTGGAGAATCACTATAAATAAGTCTACATATTAAAAAGAAGCCTTTATTATAATGTAGATAAAAATAGAGATAAAAAAGTCACTCTAAAACATAGAGGGACACTCTCTGTTAGGAGAAATCACGCCCGCTCCCTGAGAAAGTCAATATTTAAATTTTATTTCATAAAAATTGTTAGAGACGCCAGAATTCTCCATTACATTCTGTTGTGCTCCTATGCACACGATGTTCAAATATATTGTGCTGTGGTATGCTAAGGAAATCTCTCTCTCTCTCTTTGAAGGGCCTTTTTATTTGAAAAATTGAACCTTTATTTATATTGCGCTTTTAACAATACAAATTGTAACAAAGCACTGCACAATATCAAAATAGGCAAATTGTGTCAATAATGTAAAACGACAGGATTTAACACTCAATTTTCTGCTGAATGCATTTCATTATTGAATTTAGTAATGGCATTGTCCAGCTCAGTTCAGTTTAAATAGTATCTATGCAATCAAGTCGATGATTTTGCTGGAAATGAAGATTCCCCAACTAAGCAAGCCAGAGGCGACAGCGGCAAGGAACGAAAACTCCATCGGTGACAGAATGGAGAAAAAACCTTGGGAGAAACCAGGCTCAGTCGGGGGGCAGTTCCCCTCCGGCCAGACGAATCAGTAGTTTGTTCCAACTGCAGCGAAGTCAGAGTGTAAGTGGTCCACTGGTTCCAGGGGTCTTTACCCGATGGATGTCTAGGTGACGAGGTCCTCACTGGAGATCTGTCTCTGGTGCTCATCTATGTGTCCTAGACTCTGCTGACGTTCAGGGCTGTAGAGGTTGTCTCTAGGTACTGATCAAAATTTGGTTAATTCAGTATAATCACTGATGGTTGGCTTCCTCTGAGGTCCTCCGAGGGGTTGTCATCGTCTCTTCTCAGGTGTTCTGTCATCTCAGAACGTTTAAGGGTTGGATCCAGAATAAAGCTTGTGTAATTATGGGATCTTAATCCCGTGGCAGAAACAGAGATACAATAAAGACAATTAGCGTAGCAGTTGTTCCTTCCAGGAATTACCCTGGATGAAATTATCAGTATAACCCAAGCTAAAGCATGATAATGTGCATTTGTTCAGATAGACTGGCAGTAAAAGATTGTGGGATGCATTATATGAATGCTTGGCTATAGAGATGTGTCTTTAACCTTTAATCTGTGTGGGTCTCTGTGTGTGTGTGTGTCTCTCTCTGTGTGTGTGTCTCTCTCTGTGTGTGTCTCTGTGTGTTTCTGTGTGTCTCTGTGTGTGTCTCTGTGTCTCTGTGTGTGTGTGTGTGTGTGTGTGTGTGTGTGTGTGTGTGTTTGTCTGTGTGTGTGTGTGTGTGTGTGTGTGTGTGTGTGTGTGTGATAAAATGGTAAAGTTAGTGAGAAAATGGCTCTGTCTTAATAGCCATACAACTCGAGATATCTGTAACGCAGTTGATATGTACGGGAAGAAGGAGGCGGGAACCGGCGAACATTTAAACACATTTAATCAAATAAACAAACACAAATGAAACGCGGCAGCCCCTCACGGACGACTGCCACACACAAAACACAAACTAAAAGTCCAGGCCTGGTCCTCTCTCGTCTTCCACTGTTGTCACTCCTCATTTAACCCTTCCGAAGCTCCTCCGTGGGACTCGAGACCGGTGAGCGGTGCAGGTGTCGTTCATTACCAATTACTCCACCGGCCTCGCTCCGTTCCCACGGCTCTCGGCCCCGCCCCACTCGCCACATACCCCCATCGCCCCTCGCAGGCCGGGGGGTACCCACGAGACTGCGCTCTACTCCCCCCCCTCTCCCGGGGGGAGCCCGTAAGGGCGGCCGCGGCGTTCCTGGGGGTAAGGACAGACGAGGCGAGAGAAAAGGAGACGGAAGGATGAGGAGTGACAGAGAAGAGAGAGGGGAGAGAGGAAAAATCTCGGTCCGGTTCCCGGACACTGCCGCCGGTCCTCAACCAACTGAGCGGCTCACTCGCGGTGCCATGCGATGGTACTGGACCTCTTTGGTGGACGGCCCGATGCCCCTTCCGCCTCCTGGCGGCCGGCGATGGCTCCTCCAGTCGAGGGCAGCCGGCAGCGAGTCCCCCGTTCCCTGCTCCTCCACCAACCTGGCGGATGGCAGCAGGCTCCGGCCCACTGGCGAACGGCGGCGACTCCTCCGCTCCCTCTCGGATGGCAGCCACCCCTCCTCGTCCCAGGAGCACGGCAGCGAGTCTTCCGTCCCACCTGTTCTTCTTTTGCTCCAGCACCACCGCCTCGGGCAGCCACTGGCGGTCTCCGCCACTTCCTGCTGCCCGATCTTCTCAGCACCGCGATCCCACTCAGCAGCGAGGGCTCTCTGACAGCGTGTCCCTCCTTCCTCCCGGGCTTCGGCACCAATGTAACGCAGTTGATATGTACGGGAAGAAGGAGGCGGGAACCGGCGAACATTTAAACACATTTAATCAAATAAACAAACACAACAGAAAAGCGGCAGCCCCTCGCGGACGACTGCCGCACACAAAACACAAACTGAAATCCAGGCCTGGTCCTCTCTCGTCTTCCACTGTTGTCACTCCTCATTTAACCCTTCCGAAGCTCCTCCGTGGGACTCGAGACCGGTGAGTGGTGCAGGTGTCGTTCATTACCAATTACTCCACCGGCCTCGCTCCGTTCCCACGGCTCTCGGCCCCGCCCCACTCGCCACAATATCATTTTCCAGTCACGCCGAGACGGAGGTCTCGGTGTCCCAAACATTGAATGGATTTATACTGCCTCCAGAACAGGTCATCTTCTTAACATGCTGAATAACGACGACACATCTGTCCGAGAGTTGGCACGTGAGTCACTTTTCCTACATCTACAACGGCGTAAAATACCGGCTGCTTCGTGTAACGAGCAACAGTTTCTTGGATTTAAGTTAAAACCGAATGGAAAATTGGATATCAAAACAGCGGGATTTGGAGTACGCTCTGATTGGCTGGATTTAAATGATCTTTGCCAGCGTACAGGACTGCAGCTCTCCTGGCAAGGACCCCACGGAGCGTTAGTGGTCCTTAATGAGAATATAATAACAGACCCGCATATCTCTACTCTAGCCGTACTCCACACAGAAGGTACACCTCGTCAATTATCGACCAATAATGTAAGAGTCTCACTTCTTCATCTCAGAAAAACCCAAAGTGCTCAGCATTGGACGGGCTTGAAACTACAGGGGAAATTAGCACTTCTCCAATCAGCGGATCATTCAGTATCCCATTCTGTTTTGATGAACTGTTCAATCTCAGAGGATATTCTCATTTTTATGATTAAAGCACGGCTACAGTGTCTTCCAATTATGTACAATCTGTCAATATGGTACCCGTCAAAATACAACTCCTACTGTCTGTTACATGAAAATCAACAGGACAATGAAACAGTTGCTCACATCTTAAACGGATGTTGTTGCTACAAAGGACTGTATGTGTCCAGACACGATCGCCTGGTTGATTTGATTGTGAAGGACTTGAAAACAATACATAAAGACAGTCAGATTTACCAGCACACTAC
>CM050419.1:16337077-16368393 GCA_027564155.1 Gymnocypris eckloni scoliostomus
TCACATTTAGTCCATTCGTTCTTGACGATTATGCCACAGATTCTCATCAACATCGCATTGAATGTTTTCCCTTGCAATGCACCGAGGGAAATACCTCCTAGCATGGCGTATCCATCCCTGGCAGTCCTCTGCACCTATTGCCAGGCAACCAGCATTCATTGCCTCCAGGAGGGGCATCTGCTCATATGGCCGGTGATCATACACCTTCCACCTCCAAGCAGAGAAGAACTCCTCGATTGGGTTCAGAAAAGGCGAGTATGCAGGGAGGAATTGCATCATAATACGAGGCTGTGCTGCAAACCATTCATTCACAAGGCGAGAGTGGTGGAAAGCAACATTGTCCCAAATTATGACATACAGACTCATGCCAGGCCTCAACAGCCCTCTCTCTTCGGGTGGAATCAGTATTTCTTTCAATGCATCAATAAATGTGATGAGGCGTTCTGTATTGTATGGGCCAATAGTTGGTATGTGGCAAAGGACCCCATCATTGGAGATGGCAGCACACATGGTGATATTGGCACCCCTCTGACCTGGCACTGTGACATTGGCCCTCTGCCCAATGATGTTCCTCCCGCGTCTCCTCACTTTACAGAGGTTGAAGCCGGCTTCATCCACAAAAATTAATTTGTGATGTGCCCCTTCAGCTTCAAACTCCATTATTCTCTAAGAAAAAGAGCAAATTCATAAAGCAAATTATTCCAGTCGCATGTAACTATGGTAAACAAGGTATTACAATAAAAAATCTGTACCTGCACATACTGGACTCGTGCCTCCTTTACGATGTCAGAGTTTCTTTGAAATGGAACTCTGTACAGCTGCTTCATTCTGACATGGTTTCGTTTAAGGACTCGATCTATAGTTGCCAAACTCACACTGTTTATATTTCTAAATGCTCCCTGATCTGCAATTACTGCTGCCTGGATTTCACGCAGTCTGATTGCATTGTTTGCCACTACCATATCTACAATGGCAGACTCCTGTTCAATACCAAATATCTTTCCTCTGCCACCAGTGTGTGGTAATGTGTGGATTCTATAAAGTAAAAGCAAAAAGCATGTCAAAATTGACATTACTGTATGACAGTCACATAAATGGGATTGATAAAACATCTGCATTACTGTAGACACAGTTTGTTCTGCTAACAGGGCAATGCAATAAAGCTGAAATACACAGTGGTATACATTACAGTAACACTATGAATTACCTGTTCTCATTCTGAAAAAGCCTGACAATAGATGCCACAGTTCTCCGACTCAGAATGGGCTGGACCCTTTGTCCAGCCTCTCTAAAGGACAAGCCATGATTGATGACATGGTCAATAATTGTTGCCCGAATTTCATTTGAAACTTGAGCTCGATTTTGTCCTCTTGCTGCTGCAGCTCCTCCACCACGCACACAAACTCCTCTTCCTCGGGCCCCTCTGCCATGGCCTCTTACTCTCCTTCCATGCCTATGGCCTCTTTGATCCATGCTTGCAAATAGCCACACAGAGGTGGCATCTTTTGTAGAGGGATGAGGATTGATTGCTGATTGAAGAGTTGTGCAAACAAGTTTCACACAGGTGCATTGGAGATTCATAATTATGCAAGTACTTTCTATCAGCTGTGAATAGATGTTTTCCTTTTGTTCAACACAGTGAATCCAATGGAGTTTGGGATCTTTCAATGAGATCTGTGGTGACTGTTTTGACAAAAGGTGTGAAAAATGTGTGAAACAAATGAAAAAGTGTTAAGGCATTTGAAAGAGAAGACTTCTGCTGTGCTAAGAATGTGATGATGAAGATCAAGTGGATCCCAGTTTCACTGAGCGTGTCTTAGCAAATGAGAAAAACTGTAAAAAGGAGCTAAAAATAATAATATCAAATAATTATACAAAAAAATACAGTGCAAAAAAACAGGGCCTGTAACATTTGCCCTGCTGTAGTGGTGTAGAGTACTTCAAAATGAATATGTCTTTTGAAAATACTACTGGACAGAAAGGCATGCAAACACGTCACATTTTGGAGTCACCTCTCACGTTTAACTACTCTAAAATAAGCAAATAAACTATTCATGTATCCACATAATTAATTGAATTGCCTGTTGCTGAATCAATTTAATGTTTGAAATGTGGTACGTGTTTATGTCACTTGATATAACCGCAAAAATCATTTGGGTGAAAGGTGCAAACTTGTAAAGACACTTGCTGCAGTCCAAACATATAAAGAATCCTTAAATCAAGATGCATTTACTACACGAGTAAAATGGCATAAGATGGAGTTAAAATGCTAGTTTCAGTCACAAACAGAAAAAATATTATTTTTCATACCACATTGGCTGGTTCCTATTTGCTTGTCTTCACTCGGTTTGGCCATTTTTACAGACTACAAAAAGGCTAAATATAAAAAAGGCTTTTTGAAAGTGCAGTACCTTTGTCTGCCCACAAGATGTAGCCATCACGCCACGTATGAACCTAACCTATGTTAAAATCCTATACACATGGTAAGCAAATCTCAGCACCTCGGGAACTACAGAACTGGTGTTATAGGGAGATCTAGATGATTATGCTCAAAACCTGAGGGTTCAAAATCGTATTTTAACTCTATAACTAACACTAATCCTAATATAATCTTTTTTTGAGATAAAAAAGTTCCAGAAAACATAACTCACTCAAACCTAGGCAAGCAACAACAATCAATCTCTCTCTCTCAATTCAATTCAATTCAATTCAATTCAGAAAGCTTTATTGGCATGACAAAAACATACATTTTGTATTGCCAACGCATTAAGACAACATAGAAAATTATTTACAATATCTGAACATTTAGTAAAGCCTAGAGAAAATAATAGTAAAAATGAAACTAAATAAAAAGGCAATATTATATAAACACATGACTAGATATAGCAAAAAATACATAAAAATAATAGAATTAGTAAAATAACATTAAGAAAAAAAATATATATAATAATAAATAAAAGCTAATAATACAGAAATCATGTAACAACTGAACTTAGGCATGTGAACATTATATACATTATATACATTATATAGATGTGTGTGGGTCTAGAACCACCTATCCTGTCTCTATGTCCCTTGAGGTCTCCAGAGCACCCACCCCCTCCCCATTGGATGTTGTACGGCGCGGGACATGCCTGCTAGGGGGTTAATGTCAGAGAGACTCAGTTAACACAGTCATCAGCACCCACGTTCAGAAGATCACAATCACCTGAGTTTTGATTCTCCGCACCTGTCCCCCGTAATCAGTCACCAGTTATAAGCACGCTCCTTCCCATTCCTCACTGTCCGGTCTACCGTTCACTACCCTGAACCAAACCGACCTCAGCATACTAACCTGTGTGTTTCCTTACCCCAGACATTCCTGTCCTCTCCACCTCTCCTGTTCTCCAACGCTCCCCGGATTCCTGCACTCACCTCTCGTCACCTCCTGGTTATTCCTCTGCCCCTTGCAATAAACACCTTGTTTTACCACCTACCTCTGTGTCTTCTAGCCTGTATCATGACAATTAGCATTTAGCCCTATTCAGGGGTTCTCAACATCTACATTCAAAGGTCCAAATCTGAGTACTCATTGATGTCAAAGGTCCGGACAATTGGTTATTACAAAACTTTTTTCATAAACATACATTACAAACAAACAAACAAATAAAAACACACAGAAAAGTGCCCTTTGCATTCAAATTACTGTCACGAACGGGAATGTAAGGATCCAAACGCAAAGGATAGTTAACACAGTCTTTAATAAAAGAGCAAAACAAGGCAGTCTGTCGTAGACACAGAATGGATGCGGTAGCAGGACACTGAGAAGTAACCAGAAGCCTTCAGCATCTCCAGGCGGGACAAGACAAGGTACGAAAACTAAACTCTAAGATGAGAAGAGAACACATGAATGCATAACATACAATAATCCGGCAGAGAGCCATGACGCAGCCGCTGTAAATAGAGGGACTGATTAGATGAGTGAGAACAGGTGGCACTGCAAAGCAGCGCGAACGCTGATTGAAATGACAGACAGGTGAGGAAGAGAGAGATGTATGTGTCAGTATGCATGTGCGTGTGTGTGTGTGTGAGTGCGTGTACAACAGAGTGTGAGAGAGAGAGAAAAAGAGGCAAACCCAGATCATGACAGTACCCTCTCTCAACGAGCGCCACCAGGCGCTCAGAGACAGGAGCCTGGCGAGAACGGTAGAAGTCCTCGATCAGCGGCGATCCAGGGCGTCGGGCCGGAATCCAACGCCTCTCCTCAGGACCGTACCCTCCCAGTCCACCAAAACTGGTGACCACGCCCACGAGGACGGACGCCAAGGAGCTTACGGACTTGTAAATAGAAGCCTCCTTGTCAATAGGAGGAGGAGGAAGGGGGGGGCGGGTCGGAGCACGGACAACAGGCTTGACGCAGGACACGTGAAAACCGGTGAACACGGCGCAACTGACGGGACAATCTGAGTCTGATCGCGACCGACTGAGAACCTTAATAGGAAAGGGCCCAACAAAGCGGGGCATCAGCTTGCGAGAACCCTCCTGGATGGGCAGATTGCGGGTGGAAAGCCACACCTTCTGACCACAAACATACCTGGGGGACCGGACCCGGTGACGATTAGCGGCTCGACGTGTGCGCGTTCTAGTACGACATAATGCAGATCTCACTCTCCTCCAGGTACGCTTACATCTCTGAATAAATCTCTCTACAGAGGGAACGGCGGACTGAGATTCTTGGGATGCGAATAGGGGTGGTTGGTAACCAAGACAACACTCGAACGGAGATAACCCAGTGGCGGACGAGGGAAGAGAATTATGCGCATACTCGGCCCAGGCCAGTTGATCGCACCATGGCCGAGTGCGTGATGTTAAACTTCGCAGCAAGCGACCGAGAATCTGATTGGTCCTTTCGCTTGCCCATTGGTCTGGGGATGGAATCCTGGCGACAGAGCAGGGAGGCCCCTATCTGATGACAGAACTCCTTCCAGAACTGAGAGGCGAATTGAGGCCCTCTGTCAGACACAATGTCCGAAGGAAGACCATGAATCCTAAACACATGATCTACCATGACTTGTGCGGTCTCACGGGCGGACGGTAGCTTAGGAAGAGGGATAAAATGGGCAGCCTTAGAAAAACGATCCACCACGGTGAGGATAACCGTATTACCTGCCGACAGCGGAAGACCGGTCACAAAATCCAACGCAATGTGAGACCAAGGACGTGATGGAATGGGGAGGGGCCTAAGAAGACCTGCCGGTGGTGAATTACTAGACTTAGTCTGGGCACAAACCTGACACGAGGCAACAAAGCGCCGAATGTCGCGTTCTCTGGTGGGCCACCAAAAACGTTGACTGATCGCGGCTAAAGTACCCCTAACTCCCGGGTGTGCCATCAACTTGGAAGAGTGCCCCCAGCGAAGGACAGTGGAACGAACGACTTCAGGGACGAATAACGTTCCCTCAGGAGCGCGGGCTGGTCTGGTGACCTGCAAAAGAGCTCTCTTCACAGCCTGTTCCACTCCCCAGGAGGCAGCCCCGACCACAAAACGCTGAGGTAAAATATTCTCAGTGGTCGGGGAAACCTCTGACGAGCCGAACTGGCGAGAGAGGGCGTCAGGTTTCAGATTCTTAGAGCCGGGTCTAAACGAGATCGTAAAATCAAAACGGCCAAAGAAAAGAGCCCAACGAGCCTGACGGGCGTTAAGTCTCTTAGCGGAACGGATGTACTCCAAATTTTGATGATCCGTCCAGACAATGAATGGCACGCTGGCTCCCTCGAGCCAGTGTCGCCACTCACCAAGAGCCAGACGGATCGCCAAAAGTTCTCGGTTACCGACGTCGTAATTGTGCTCCGCGGACGAAAGGCGATGGGAGTAAAAGGCGCACAGATGTACCTTGTTGTCAAGGGGCGAACGTTGCGATAATATGGCACCCACCCCGACGTCGGAAGCATCAACCTCAACTATAAACTGCCTCTCGGGATCAGGAGTGATGAGGATGGGAGCGGAGGTAAACAACCCCTTAAGCCGCTCGAACGCATCCTGAGCAGCCCTGGACCAAGAAAAGCGAGTCTTAGAAGAGGTGAGAGTGGTAAGCGGAGCGGCAACACGACTAAAATCCCTGATAAAACGACGGTAAAAATTGGCAAACCCCAGAAACCGCTGAAGCGCGACTCGCGAATCAGGAACAGGCCAATCAATGACAGCACGAACCTTGTCAGGGTCCATGCTGATCCCCTCCGCCGAAACCACCGAACCGAGAAAACGTGACAGACTGGGCATGAAACATGCACTTCTCTGCCTTGACAAACAGACGGTTTCTCAAGTAAGCGTTGTAAAACTCGGCGGACGTGTTGCACGTGTACCTGGAGAGTAGGTGAGAAAATAAGAATCGTCCAAATAAACAAACACAAAGATATTGAGCATGTCTCTCAAGACATCATTAACTAAAGCCTGAAAAACAGCGGGAGCGTTGACAAGCCCGAACGGTAAAACCCGGTACTCAAAGTGACCGATGGGAGTGTTAAACGCGGTCTTCCACTCGTCTCCTTCCTTAATACGTACCAAGTGGTAGGCATTGCGTAAGTCTAGCTTTGTGAAAACCTTTGCGCCCTGTAGGATCTCGAAGGCTGACGACATAAGAGGCAAAGGATAGCGATTCTTGACTTATGTCGTTTAACCCCCGATAATCAATACAGGGACGCAAAGACCCATCCTTCTTTTTCACAAAGAAAAACCCCGCCCCGGCAGGAGAGGAGGAAGGAACAATAATGCCAGCAGCGAGGGACTCTGTGAGGTAATTCTCCAAAGCCCCCCGCTCGGGCGCCGAGAGAGAGTAAAGTCGACCGCGGGGTGGCATGGTACCCGGAAGAAGTTCAATGCTGCAGTCATAAGGGCGATGAGGAGGCAGAGAGGTGGCCCGAGCGGCTGAAGACCGCCCGCAGATCGTGGTAATCCTCCGAACTCCAAACAAATCACCAGGCTCCTCCTGAAACACAGACACAGAAGAAACAGCAGGAACAGCAGAAACTAAACAGTTAACATGACACAATTCCATGAATGAACAGATCCCTTAACCCAGTCAATCTGAGGATTATGCTGGGTAAGCCAGGGATGCCCTAGAACAATAGGAGTATAAGGGGACTGGAAAACAAAAAAAGAAATAGTCTCTCTGTGATTCCCTGAGACTGTAAGGCTCAACGGGCAGGTGCTGCGACGAACGGTAGAAAGTGCCCTGCCATCAAGTGCAAAGACGGTGGTAGTGTCGTTGAGGTCCAGCAGGGGGATCCCTTGTTCCATGGCCCATCTCTCATCAATGAAACTGCCCTCTGCCCCAGAATCGATGAGCGCGAGACCATTGACAGTAATGCCAGCCCATCGGAGAACAACAGAGATAGTCGTACGAGACCTGGGTAGAGAGGAAATGACAGTTGCGCTCGCCAGTACTCCTCCGTCTACTGGCGAGCTCTGGCCCTTTAACGGGCATGAAGCGGCAAAATGTCCTTTCGCGCCGCAGTATAGGCAGAGACGACTCCGAATACGTCGTTCTCGTTCCTCCGCAGAGATGCGAACCCCTCGCAGCTGCATGGGTTCGGGGTCAGAACAGAGAGGAGAAGATACCACGGCTGGTGTCAAGGCTTCCAGTGGTCTAGAAACGGCACCTCGAACCCGCCGCCTTAGCTCGAAGCACCTGTCCAGGCGAATACCCAGTTCGATGAGCTGATCCAATTGAGCCGGCGGACCACGGCGGAGATCTCCTCCTTGAGATCCATGTTGAGCCCCTCCAAAAAACGCGCGACCAGCGCGGGCTCATTCCACTCACACGTAATAGCCAAAGTACGAAACTCAATGGCAAAATCAGCGACTGACCTTCTGCCCTGATGGAGCGTTGTGAGAAGACGCGAAGTCTCGCGACCGAAAACAGAACGATCGAAAATCTTGAGCATCTCCTCCTTGAAGAGCTCGTAACGGCCACAGCAAGAAGTCCGTGCTTCCCAAGCAGAGGTTCCCCATTCACGCGCTCGCCCCGTGAGAAGTGAGAGTACAAAGGCGATCCGAGCGGGGTCTCCCGCATACGTCTGGGGCTGGAGAGAAAAAACAACCTCACATTGAGTCAGAAAAGCCCTGCATTCTGTAGGCTCACCAGCGTAACAGGGAGGGTTGTTAATACGCGGCTCATGGAGTGGGTAACGGCGGTGGTCTGCTGATGGATCCTGGTAGAGCATAAGCAGACGCGATGATAAGTCCGTCACCTGAGCGGTCAAGCCCTCAACCACGAGACGGGCAGCGGACAGCTCCTCCTCATGTCTGCCGAGCATGACTCCCTGCATCTCCATCGCTGACCGGAGTGGTTCCTCTGCTGGATCCATGAAGGTGGCCGGATTATTCTGTCACGAACGGGAATGTAAGGATCCAAACGCAAAGGATAGTTAACACAGTCTTTAATAAAAGAGCAAAACAAGGCAGTCTGTCGTAGACACAGAATGGATGCGGTAGCAGGACACCGAGAAGTAACCAGAAGCCTTCAGCATCTCCAGGCGGGACAAGACAAGGTACGAAAACTAAACTCTAAGATGAGAAGAGAACACATGAATGCATAACATACAATAATCCAGCAGAGAGCCGCGAACGCAGCCGCTGTAAATAGAGGGACTGATTAGATGAGTGAGAACAGGTGGCACTGCAAAGCAGCGCGAACGCTGATTGAAATGACAGACAGGTGAGGGAGAGAGAGATGTATGTGTCAGTATGCATGTGCGTGTGTGTGTGTGAGTGCATGTACAACAGAGTGTGAGAGAGAGAGAAAAAGAGGCAAACCCAGATCATGACAATTACACTCATAACAAGTGCAAAACAATTCATTTAAGTGTCTGCAATAGAGGTCTACCGATAAGGGTATTTCTCTGGCCGATGCCGGTATTTAGAAATCAGGGCAGCCGTTGGCCGATATGTGATGCTGATTTTTTTGGCCGATATGTTTATTTAAAATTGCCATTTTCTTTTTTCCCCTTTATCTCATAAAAGAGAGTAGAGTAATTGTTTATTGCAGGGCACAATATGATAGTAGTAGTAGTAACCTAATTCATAGTAATAATGCATGGCTCAAAACTTAAGCATCTTCTCAAAACAGTTTCATTAAGCAGATGTATCATATAAGCCAGGCTTATTTCAGTTAGTCTGAATTATTGTCAATGGATTTGATTTAAAATAAGTCAGATTAACTGAAATAAGCCTGGCTTGTTTGGTAAACTTGTTTAATAAACAAGCCCCTGAAGCATGCTTGTTTTATACTGACACTAGTGTTTCCCACAGACTTGCAAATGCAAATTAATTCTGTACCAGCGCTTTCCCGGGAATGGCTGTAACCAGATAAGTGCTGTGCTCACAAATTCTACCATCAGGCTTTACTGGAAAGACTAAATGAAAAAACACAATCAAAGCTTTTCTGGAGAAGACGGTCGGTTCTTTTCAAAGATACATTCATATAAAACACCTGCGCTGCATTTAATTTTGAAACATGCCGTGCTCAGTTTATTCAAGTACAAGCCTTTTGAAAATCTATTTGAAAATCTATCAAATAAGACAATTTGTATAGCAGTTGTTTCATCCAGGAATAACCCTGGATGAAATTATCAGTTCAACCCAAGCTAAAGCATAATAATGTGCGTTTGTTCAGATATACTGGCAGTACAATATTGTGAGATGCATTATATGAATGCTTGGCTAAATAGATGTATCTTTAATCTAGATTTAAATAGAGAGTGTGTCTGAACCCCGAACGTTATCAGGAAGGCTATTCCAGAGTTTAGGAGCCAAATATGAAAAAGTTCTACCTCCTTTAGTGGACTTTGCTATCCTAGGTACTACCAAGAGTCCAGAGTTTTGCGACCTTAGGGAGTGGGTTGGATTGTAGCGTGATAGAATGTGAAGAATCAAATCCGTGAATGAATGCTCCAAAGTGAAGAAAACTTCCAACATATTTTCCGTGCTCAGGGAGTAGGGAGCAATGAACACTGTGTAGGGATCATCACAATTTGAACACAGTTGATGCATGTAGCTCTCTTCTAACGAGCTCGTTATCTGAATCAGGTGTGTTAACTAAGAGAGACATGCAGAGCGGGGACTGCATGAGGACTGGGATTGGGAACCGCTGAGCTAAGCCGTTTCTGTGTGATTGTTTGAACACAATGGTTATTGCTGCAATGGGCTGTGAGGCATTGGGCACCATGTAAAATCTTTCCTAGGGCAGCAAATTGGCCAGAGTCAGCCCTGTCAACACTAACAAAAGCTTGTTATCCATCATTGAATGAGACATGCAGATAACTACATAGTTTAAAGTTGAGTCAACCTTCACTGAATTTGATATAATCAAGTAAACAGTGAATGTTTAGCATTCTATTAGTTGTCAAAATCATTTAAATGCAACAGTTATATCATACCTAAATTGGGAAAAAATAGCTTACATTTTCTAGTACAAGTTCACTGTTATCCCATTTACTTGTGCATTAAATTGCAAATAAAAATTTATGTAATTTAGTGTGAGTTCCTGTGCGTTCCTGTGTAGCTCAGTGGTAGAGCATTGCGTCAGCAGCGCAAAAGGTTGTGGGTTCGATTCCCAGGGAACACACATACTGATAAAAAAAATGTATAACCTGAATGCAATTGTAAGTCGCTTTGGATAAAAGCGTCTGCTAAATGCATAAATGTAAATGTAAATGTAAAAATTACATATCAGCTTGCGCTTTATATTGTGATCTCAAATTGCAGAATATTTTAGTTCATGCTTTTAAGAGATACTCTTAAATATGATGCACATTGTTAAGTTTGAATACCAGTACCTAAATTCTCTAAATCACATCCATTTACATTTCACATATCAGCCACAAGCAATTAACAATCAATGGGTATGTCATTACCTCTTGTATTGGAAGATGTAGTCAGAAGTTTCAGGGCTCCTATCCCGGTGTCTGTGCTCTCTCAATCAGATTTGGGCTACTTGGGACTCGAAAAAGGTCGTCATCAAGTTCAGAGAACAGGTTACTAAAAAAGGAATCACTCCGAGTTTTATTCTTTTGTTAAATGCCCCCTTACAAGTATTCTGTCCTCAACACTTTGTAGTTACTGCACCAAATCTATCACTCATATATTTCTTTTCAATTTGTGCCAGTCAGTGTTAATATTGTGACAGTTGCCACAAATAACTCAATGTATGGGAAACACTGGACACTGTCAAATGGCCATAATCTAAGTGAAAAAAAACAACAAAAAAACACACATATTAGCAGTGAAATGTCGCCAGATTATGTCAAACGTCAAATGTCGCACTGGATGTCATACCAACAAATGTCATGAAGGACAAGTTTCAATATCTCGCCTGTGCTATCATTTCGGACCATCTCCAAAAAGACAAAAGCAACTAAACAAATGATTTACAAGTTTAGAATGCGTTTATTAAAGTAGGAACTATAATAAGTGCTCTTAAAATATGAAATGGAGGCGGATCCGGATTGAATTCCCCCTGGGTCCTGATCCGGACCGGTGTCCGGAATTTGAGAAGCACTAGTTTAGGTCAACTAGCTGAGTAGACAGATGAATGTTCATTCATAACCATACTAAAAATAAGTAAATATTGTAAGCTGATGTTAACTGTCTAGCTAACAAGCTTGCTAGTGCTAAGTTGAGGGAATTTTTAGATATTAAGTCTAAATATTTTTTATTCAATCACCTAGATAGATTACATCTGAGGGGAAAATAAAGTATGCGATGTTCAGAACATGGTAGCTACAGTAATTATCAGAGTAGGAAGTGATGCCCTCTGGGGGGGCTCAAACAAGGTTTGAGAAGAAAAAAAATCATTATGAAACTATAATTATATTTTCCTTAAAATGTTCTTCCTAACTTCAGGCCTTATTCTTATGTCATAAATAACTGTGATGTTCAAGAACAGTTTTAAAACCATTTTTTTCTTACTGGTGAAAATAATCTGTTTTCTCATAGGTACATTACAATGTAAGCTTCACAGTAAACATTACTACATCACTCTCATCAACGTAGTTCATATCAACAACAAAATATATATCTCGACTCCATATAGTGGTTATTTTGGGAAACTCACAGGTATTTTGAGCAGTAGGATTATAAATATATGTGCAAATAAAACATTTCAGTATCTATCAGTATATACAAAATTGAAAAGTAGTAAAATTGATGAACTGGTTGTAAAATTGAAAAAGCAGTACTTTTACTGGAGTTTTACTGGAGTAAGATGCCCGTCGCTCGTGAAGTTCTTGTAGAAAAGGAAAAGTGTTGAAATGCCCAGGAGAGGCACGCTCAGATGAAGCAGCAGCACTGGACAGCAACATCCGCTGAAGTGCCGTCTCACCAACACTCGTAAAAATGCTGTCTTGCAGACACTCTCGGACATTTGTAACATTATAATTTTTGATTTTGTCATTATAGTGCAGCTTTTGGTCAGCAACTACAATTGGATTTAAATGTATCCCTAAATTCACTGTTATCCCACCAGTCACTATTGTGGCCATCAACCTGTTTTCTCATTCTATGACAACACTCAATAAACTGTATATATTTACATGAATATATTTTATATTATATATATATAGATCATTTAATATATTAACATTACATATTTGTCTTATATATATATATATATATATATATACATACATACATGCGTGTGTGTGTGTATTTATATAAACATCATAAATATAAACAGGACACACACATATTATGTAAACAAAAACTTTTATTTTGGATGTGATTAATCGCGATTTATAATTCCACAGCACTAATATTAAGACACCTTAAAGATAATGTGGACCAAAAATCTTTATTAGCTATTTATTAACTATATGAACTATTTATCATATTTTATTAGCGTTTCATTTGGTAGCTTTGATGCAGCCGTCAGGTGTGTTCGACTTCATACTAGACACTGAAGACTTAAGAATTTTTTTACAAAATTCAGCTTTGATGACAGGAATAAATTACATTTGAAAATATATTCAAATAGAAAACATTTGTTTTAAATAGTAATTTTTTTTCAAAATTTTACTGTTTTTGCTGTACTTTGGATCAAATAAATGCAGGCTTAGTGAGTGGCAGATGTTTCTGTAAAAACATAAAACAATCTTACTGTTCTAAAACTTTTGACTGGTAGTGTTAATAAAATGAAATAATACAGTACAAATACAAATTATTATTAGAGAGATGTTCTTGAATTTGAATTGCAATACACTTTTCAATTATCTTAGAGATAAACGGTAAGTTTGAAATTGGGCGGAAATTATCAAAGTTAAATGGATCGGCCCCAGACTTCTTAAGTATGGAAGTAATAATAGCAGATTTAAAAAATGACGGTACAGAACCAGAAACAAGTGAAGCATTAACAATTTTAGTAATCAATGGCGACAAGGCTGGTAAACATGCTTTCACTAAAGGAGTTGGTAGAGGGTCTAACTGACAAGTTGAAGATTTAAATGTATTTATCAGATCCACTATCTCCGAAGCAGTTGGTAGTGTAAAGGTAGAAAAAACTGAGTGGGGAGGTGCTTAAGAGATAGACTGACAGGAATCATGGTGGAATTTACTATTTAGTAATTGCTGATGTACATTTTTAACCTTAGACTCAAAAAAAGTAATGAAACGGTCACATAAATCAGTGGAATACATATCAGATGGCAAAGAGTCAGGAGGTCGCAAAAAATAGTTTACCATCGAAAAAAGCAATCTTGAATTGCCATTGCTGACTCCAATTATGTTGGAATAATAATCAGATTTAGCTTTGAACAATGCATTTTTGTAGTTTTGAATATGTTCAGCATACATCTCTTTATAAACAGTAAGGCAAGACCTAACGTACAAACGCTCTAACCTACGACCTTTACTTTTAAGTTCACGCAGTTCAGGTGTAAACCAAGGAGCTGAATGTGTAGGGCCGCTGCTGTCTCTTCCTGAAGTCTACAATCAGCTCTTTAGTTTTGCTCACGTTCAGAGAGAGACAGTGTTCCTGGCACCATGATGTAAGTCTCTCTACCTCACCCAAGTATGCGGTCTCATCATTGTTGGAAATGAGGCCCACTGATCATAAGAGGTGTGTAGGGCCGCTGCTGTCTCTTCCTGAAGTCTACAATCAGCTCTTTAGTTTTGCTCACGTTCAGAGAGAGACAGTGTTCCTGGCACCATGATGTAAGTCTCTCTACCTCACCCAAGTATGCGGTCTCATCATTGTTGGAAATGAGGCCCAGAACCACAGTATCATCAGCAAATGTAATAATAGAAGTGGAGCTGTGAGAGGACACACAGTCGTGTGTGTAGAGAGAGTAGAGCAGGGGACTCAAGACACAGCCCTGTGGGGCTCCTATGTTCAGGGTGATGGAGTTGGAGGTGAACTGGCCCATTTTCACCACTTGAGATCTGCCGGTGAGGAAATCTTGAATCCAGTCACAGAGTGAAGTGTTTAGGCCGAGGTCTGAGAGTTTGACAGCTAGCTTGGTGGGGACTATAGTGTTGAAAGCTGAGCTATAGTCAATGAATAGCAGTCTGACATTAAATACAATATAACTTGCTATAGATAAAAGCATCTGTAAATGCATGAATGTAAAACAAAATGTGTTTTGGGTTACCTAATTCAGCATTTCTGTAAAATGGACTGTATGATGATTCTGCCCTCATAGTCAGGATCCCGTTTTTGCTTGAAGAAATCTCCTGTAACAGACAGAGTCACAACACCCTTTTAGTGTTACTATTGTTTATGATCAGAAAGAAACTACCATACAGCAATATAAACATTTATAATAAAACAAACATTTTATGTAACACTTTACCACTTTACGTGTCATTTGTTAACATTAATATATTAACTAACATAAACAAACAATTAACAATGCATTTATTACACAATTTATTCATCTTAGTTCACAGTGCATTATCTAATGTTAACAAACACAACTTGTGATTTCAATAATGCATTAGTAAATGCTGAAATGAATATTAACAGATTTTAATAAATGCAGTAGAAGTATTGTTCATTCTTAGTTCATGTTTACTAATGTTTTTAATTATCGTTAATGTTAACTAATGAACCGTATTGTAAAGTGTTACCACATTTTTTATATTTATTAGTAAAACTTACTGTATTAATATATTGCTAGCCCGTTCCTCTATAAAAAAATATATAATAAAATAGTATTATTACACTATTCACATAATATGTTGTGTAAATAATAATTAGAATTCACTAACAAACTACCAAATACATAACTTTTTAAAAAGATCAGATAATGCTTGACTGTTAAATAAATAAATAACTGCTGCATGAAATTGTTACGGCTTCCAGTTTCCCGGATTCCTTCATCTCTCAATCACGAGCGCCTTCTCCCGAGTTCTAGCGCAGTGTATACTTCCCTCTAGTATGCTCCATTTGCGCTGTGATTGCCTTCCACCTGTTCTGTATCAGAGATCATTACCAAGCCTTTATCTGCTCCATTCACCATGTAGGCTTTGCGAAGTATTGCCTCTCTACGTGTGCATGTCCGAGCGTTTCTCCTTCTACTCAGTCTACCTGTTATCTCTGACCCACGCTGAACTTACATTGTCTATCTGTCTGCAGCCTGCCCTACGACCTCCAGCCCGTTCCGGATTCTGATTCTCTGCCACCTGCCTCGACCTAAGCCCGTCCCTGGATACTGAATGCTCGCCGCCAGCCCACGACCCCCTGCCTGATTCTACGCACGCCTCAGCCTATCATCATCACCCTGAGTTACCTTTTACCTGACTTTTCTGTTAAATAAACTTTGTTGCATATGGATCTGCCTCTGCCCACTGATTTATTACAGAATACTACCGCCGAAGATCCAGCAACTATGTCTGCTTTATCCGCTGCTTTCACCGCCCAAGCATCTCAACTGGCCACTCATCATCATCAGCTGACGCGACTAACTTCAGTAACGGAGGAACTGGTAACAGCTATGCAAAATCTCCAAACCTCATCCGCGGATACCTCGTCAGCGCCTGCCGCCTCCGTCTCGCGCACCAGCACCCGTGCTGCAGACCGCCGCGAGCCCTCGTCTAGCGCTACCTGAAAAGTTTGACGGGAACCCAGGTAAATGCAAGGGCTTCATTCTTCAATGCTCTCTGTTTCTGAATCAACAGCCCTCACCTCACCAACGGACGCCAGCAAAATTTCCTTCGCTTCCTCTCTGCTGACTGGCCGCGCTCTGGACTGGATCACAGCTGTGTGGAGAACGGATGGCTCAGCATTTCGTTCATACGACGAGTTTCTTCGATTTCCAAGCAGTTTTCGAACACTCTAAGGAGGAAAGGGGCGGAGGATCTACTGCTGGAGCTTGCACAGGGACGGACTTCTGCCGCTGAGTATGCACTTGAATTCCGTCGTTAGCTGCTCAGACTAACTGGACTGATAACTCTTTAAAGGTGATTTTTCGCGGGTCTCAGTCACGATTTACAGACGGAACTGGCCTGCCGCGACGAGGAAAGGATTTCAACCAGTTCGCCCATCTCGCCATCCAGATCGATAATCTGATGCGCCGCGCCCAGGCAGTCGCTCAGCAACCTCGCCACGCAACCTTCCTTTGCCCGGTATTACAGTCACATGACTGCCGATTCCAGCGAACCTATGCAAATTAACGCTACACGGCTCACTGAGGAGGAAAAGGAGCGACGAAGGTCTCAAAGGCTGTGCTTATATTGTGGAGAAGCTGGTCACTTTCGTCAGAACTGTCCTCAACGACCCATTAACCGAGATAATGCTGCGGTGAGTCTAACTCTTAATTGTCTAAACTCAAAATCATGTGTAACCGTCCCCATTGAGTTTTTTGTCAACGGCAAACCCTTTTCCACATCTGCTCTGTTGGATTCAGGTGCTGCTGGGAACTTTATGTCGCTAGAATTTGCTGAACTTCACAAAATTCCTCTAATTCCATGCATTTCTCCCTTTCTGTTGAGGCTGTTGATGGTAGACCGCTGGGCACCGGTCGCGTCCTCATCTCTCTCAGGAGTTACACATGCGCACCGGTTTGCTGCACAGAGAATTAATTCAGTTCTACATTCTCCAAGCTCCTCACACTCCCGTCATTCTGGGGTTACCATGGCTCCGTAAAGCATGATCCACTTCTGCAATGGACCTCCGGCCAGATCGTCAGCTGGGGAGCGAACTGTTTTCTGATTGCCTGTCTACTATCCAACCGCTTACTCTACGAAGTATTCGAGAACACCCTGATGATGCCGTTTTGAAATGCTTGCCTTCCATGTACCACGACTTGGCAGAAGCATTCAGCAGATCAAAGGCCACGAAATTACCACCTCACCGCTCTTACGATTGCGCCATTGACTTCCTACCTAATGCTACACCACCTAAGGGGCGTGTCTTTCCTCTGTCCCAGCCCGAGACCGAGGCCATGCAGAAATATATCGAGGAAGAGCTCTCCAAAGGTTTCATCCGTCCATCCACGTCTCCGGCATCTGCTGGGTTTTTTTTCGTCCAGAAAAAGGATGGAGGACTCCGTCCATGTATTGACTACAGAGCGCTCAACGAACGTACCATCAAGTTTCGCTATCCACTACCCCTGGTACCAGCTGCTCTGGAACAACTTCGCAAAGCAAGATTTTACACCAAGCTGGATCTGCGTAGTGCTTACAACCTGGTTCGTATCCGCGAGGGGGATGAGTGGAAGACGGCCTTTTCTACGTGTACTGGGCACTATGAATATCTGGTCATGCCTTTTGGGCTTTCCATCAGTCCTGCAGTGTTCCAATCATTCATAAATGATGTCTTCCGTGACATGCTCAATCGCCAAGTTGTCGTCTACATTGACGACATCCTGATTTATTCTGATACCCTAGAGGACCACGTCCAGCACGTCCGTGCGGTACTTCAGAGGCTCATCCAGTATCAGCTCTTTGCCAAGATCGAAAAGTGCGACTTTCACCAGACCTCTATCTCATTCTTGGGCTACATCATTAGCCCAGGAGGCGTGGCCATGGATGAGGGCAAGGTAAAGGCAGTGGTGGAATGGCCCAGACCTACTACGCTGAAGGAGCTGCAGCGCTTCCTTGGGTTCGCAAACTTTACCGCTTCATCAGAGGATTCAGTATGGTGGCAGAACCCTCACGGCTCTGGTTCGCAAAGGCACGCCGTGTCTTCCCTGGAATGAAGAGGCCACTAAAGCCTTCAGTCGTCTCAAGCAGGCTTTCAGCCCCCATCCTGCATCATCCAGATCCTGAGTTACCTTTTTGTCGTTGAAGTGGACGCTTCTAGTACCGGCCTGGGTGCAGTACTATCTCAACGTCAAGGATCACCTCCCAAGTTGTACCCTTGTGCGTATTATTCCAAGAAACTCAGTTCCGCAGAGAGGAATTATGATGTGGGTGACCGCGAATTACTGGCCATGAAGGCAGCTTTCGAGGAGTGGAGGCATTGGCTGGAAGGTTCCACACATCCTTTCCTCGTCCTTACTGATCACAAGAACTTGGAGTACCTTCGCACGGCTAAGAGGCTGAATCCCCGTCAGGCCAGATGGTCCTTGTTCTTCTCACGCTTCCAGTTCACAATTACCTTCCAGGCTCCAAGAATACCAAGGCGGATTCCTTGTCTCGTCAGTTTGATTTTGAAACTTCCATCAAGAATCCTGAAACCATCCTCAGTCCAGATTTAGTCATCGGGCCCATACAGTGGGATATCGAGACCGAACTCGAGCTGGCCAACGCTCACACCGGAATCCATCCGAATGTCCCCTGGTAAACTCTATGTACCTGAGACCCTCCGTGAAAAGGTTCTGAAGCATGTTCACGCCCTTCCCAGCTCCGGGCACCCAGGTATTACTGCTACTATCCATCTTCTTCAGAATCGCTTGGTGGTCCACCCTGTCCCAGGATGTCAGCCGATTTGTTCAGCAGTGCAAAACCTGCAATATTCAGAAATCGTCCCGTCTCTTGCCCGCCGGTTTGCTTCAACCATTGCCCTTACCACAGCGACCCTGGTCACATATCGCCATCGATTTTATTACGGATCTGCCACCATCAGACGGACACACTACTATCCTCACGGTCATCGACCGCTTCTCCAAGGCCTGCCGTCTCATACCCCTCAGTAAACTTCCCACGGCCCTACAGACCGCTGAATACCTTTGTAATCTGGTGTTTCGGTTTTATGGTTTACCCGAAGACATCGTTTCAGACAGAGGGGCTCAGTTCACGTCCCGTGTCTGGTCTGCCTTCTTCCAAATGCTCCAAGTCAACGTGAGTCTTACCTCCGGCTACCATCCTCAGGCTAACGGACAGGTTGAACGTCTCAATCAAGAGGTTTCCCGCTTCCTCCGGTCCTATTGTCAACTCCACCAGAAGGACTGGAGCCGGTACCTTATGTGGGCGGAATACGCACAAAATTCCATCCAGAAGCAATCCACGGGCTTGACTCCTTTCCAGTGTGTCCTTGGTTTTCAGCCACCCTGTTTCCCTGGTCCGGTGAGCCCACCAACGTCCCGCCGTGAACGACTGGCTCAATCAAGTGAGGAGACCTGGAATCTAGCACACACACACCTCCAACGAGCTGTCAATCGTGGTAAGAGGCAGGCTGACCGTCATCGCCGCTCCAACCCAGAATATCTGCCAGGTCAATGGGTATGGTTATCCACTCGCAACCTCCGTCTCAACCTCCTGCAAAAACTCAGTCCGAGATTCGTGGGTCCTTACAAGATCTTCGTCAGATAACTCCTGTGTCCTTCCGCCTGGCCCTACCCAGGCATCTTCGTATCTCTCCCTCGTTCCACGTCTCACTACTCAAACCCGCCACGCCACCCACAGAGGAAGAGAGGAGATTCTTCTAGACCGTCCTCTCAATCTAATGCCGTTCAGACCTCTCAAGCCATTGTTGTAGAGGGTGAGGAAGCTTACCGTGTTCATCAGCTACTGGATTCAAGACGCCGAGGGGTCACCTTCAATATCTGGTTGATTGGGAGGGTTGCAGTCCAGAAGAACGATCTTGGGTCAATTCAAGGGACATCCTAGATCCTATGCTCACCAAGAGTTTCATTGTAATCACCCTGAGAAGCCTGCACCCGTGCTCGGGCAGACCACGGCGCCGTTAGCATCCTCGCGCCGAGTCGCCGCAGGGGGGCTCTGTTACGGCTTCCAGTTTCCGGATTCCTTCATCTCTCAATCACGAGCGCCTTCTCCCGAGTTCTAGCGCAGTGTATACTTCCCTCTAGTATGCTCCATTTGCGCTGTGATTGCCTTCCACCTGTTCTGTATCAGAGATCATTACCAAGCCTTTATCTGCTCCATTCACCATGTAGGCTTTGCGAAGTATTGCCTCTCTACGTGTGCATGTCCGAGCATTTCTCCTTCTACTCAGTCTACCTGTTATCTCTGACCCACGCTGAACTTACATTGTCTATCTGTCTGCAGCCTGCCTCGACCTCCAGCCCGTTCGGATTCTGATTCTCTGCCACCTGCCTCGACCTAAGCCCGTCCCTGGATACTGAATGCTCGCCGCCAGCCCACGACCCCCTGCCTGATTCTACGCACGCCTCAGCCTATCATCATCACCCTGAGTTACCTTTTACCTGACTTTTCTGTTAAATAAACTTTGTTGCATATGGATCTGCCTCTGCCCACTGATTTATTACAGAAATATATTTAATGAACCTAAATAAAACAAATATTGAGAAAATGTTTGACAGTCAGCTTACAAATATATACTTACAAAGCCAAAGTCTTGTGACAAGTGCTGTGGAGTCTTTGGTGTGCAGCAGCTACTGACACAAAAACAAAGGGGAGAAAAAGCATGACTCAATATCAGATAATACATATGTCTGTACAAACTGAACATGGGAAATCCAAGAAACAGGATGACTGCTAGACCGATCATTTACAACAATCAGATTACAATCATCCAATTTTTATTATTGAAAATAATTATAATTTTACTTGAATATGACTTTTATTTCTTCCCTGGTGTATACACATGCATACATGTTTGACTTTTATTGTAATTATTTGTTATTAAAAAGCCTAATTGTTATTATTTTAACTATTATTATCTCATAAGAATAGGCTACATTGCCTTGTGTGAGTCTTTTCTGTCTTTCGCTCGCTCTATCACACATGCTGAGAGATAGAGAGAGCATGTTCAGTGTGCGTCCGTGTCGCGCGCTCTCACTCAGACAAATCTGTGAGACAACACTGCTTAAATGTGAAAATATTATTAATGATAATTTTAAAATGAATATATAGGCTATATTTTTTTAAACTAACGTTATCTTATCCGACATTAATGTGAAACAAAAGGAGTTTATCTCAATTTTAGCAGATCTGCGTAAATGACGTCATACAGATATAACGGCATTAACGGTAATTAACAGTGCTGAAGGTGCCGTTTTCCCTGGCAAAATAAATAAATAAATACAATAAAAAAGATACACACACACACACACACACACACACATACATATTTGAATTGATTGCGTGTGTACAGGTTTAACCTCCATTGCGGGGACCAAATATTCACAAGGATTAAAACCTGCATTTTTTTACATTTTAGGACTGATACTTGTGGCCCACAGTCAGGCTAAATGTGGCTAAATGTGCCGTTAGAAACGGGCCAGATTCACAGATCCAAAACCTAGCCAAATCTGGCAACCATTACTGGGCCAGACCTGGCTCATTTCCGGCAAGCCGCTGCCAGAACACAGCCGAGTGAGCCGACACTCATTCGGCCCGCTGGCTACCTGGGTATGGTTCTACATTAGATCAAATTAAGAACAAAAAAGCAAGAAAGACCTATGAAGCCTTTTGTTACTTTAAATTGTTGCAATTTTACCCCTGGCATGAACTGTTTAACTTGAAACATTCTTATGAACGTTTATTAGTTTTTGTTCACTATTAATTCCGCCCCCGACTGCAAATGGCTATTCTCGGCGATAGGTCTATGCTGCGCTGCATGAAGCCAAACAGCATAGATCATTCATAAAAAAGTATATAAAAGAATGTGCATGCTCAAGCGTTTACACCAATTAAGCTCTGCAGTATTATAAACCAATGAAATTGGGGGTGGGTGGAGCGAGATGTGTTGCCAAACCTTTAATTGTCATCCCACTCCATCATCCAGGCTATACTCTGGGGCTACTCTGATCAGCAGCTGTGCACCTAGAAATTTCTTCCTGCCTGTGATTTTGATGTTCATTGGTGGTTTGGTGTTCAAAGTGTTCGCACATTACCATAAAGTAAGTTTCTTTGATTTAAATGTATTCTTAACTATGTTTGTATGGACATGCACGAACACGTAATAATTCACGTGTGGTCACTTGATAGATAAGCAAGATGTGCTATGCAATTTATGCTAAATATAGAGAGGTTTACACTGTAAATGGATCTGTTATCTGTTCTCTTTTGATGCTGCATACAGACTATCCAGTATTTTTGCCCCTTTGATGATGTTATTTGGCAAATTGCATTGTAATATCTTTTACCACCAAAAGTCATTTAATGTGACCAAACCAAGAGTTATATCATCTTCAATTGCATATCTCCTGCATATTTAGAGCTTTGACTGTAATTTAGAGATAATGAATATGTTAGTATTCTTAATTAAGAAGTAACTAGTTTTTTGAATATGTACCTATTTATTTTAAACTAATGTTATGTTTTTGGATTATTTTTAGACTAATATTTATACACTTGGGAAAGAAGTTCCAGTCTCCTCATTCTTTGTGTCCTAAACGACACGTCAGGGGTCGGCTAGGCTCCGGCTTTACAAGAGCCGGAGCCTAGCAGTCTCATTTTCATGTCTCTAATCTAATCTTACTGTTAATTCCATTAGGTATAAGCACTTAGGATCAACCTTAACAGAATAAGCTGTAATATATGGAATTTCAACACAACTTCTGCCCACAAATTTGAAGGTTAACCCTAAGCTTTACCCTAATCACTACAATATAAATGTCCAAAATAAAAAAAATAGCAAAACTTTTTAGTTATGTAATAACAGTATATATTAGAGGTGCTTTTCTTCAAATACAACATTTTTCTTCTACTAGATTATTATTATATCATCAGTTAGATTTCATTTTATACCCTGATATATCAAGATGTTTTGGTAATCAGTGAGATCAATCTATAGAAAAACTAAAATAACAGCACTCTATTAGGTGTGGAGATTGAATGTTTGGGTTGTTCTGTGTTGCAGGTTCAGGCACGATGCAAAGCATTATTCCCAAGAGCAAAACCAAAGGTACTGACATCTGTGGAGTGGACCACTGCTATTATATAATCCGCTCTGATCTCGGCTGCTACATGCAGTCAAGTAATTTCAAAGAAGGGTCAGACCTCAACATTTTCAGTCTGCACCCTGCCTGCCAAAATGGAGACCATTACCTTGGTCATCAGGATGGCTACTTCTACATCATCAAGGGCAATTCTTACCGCAGAGTCACCGATCTGTCGACAGACAGCAGTGCTGTAGTTTACAGCCTTCATCCCAACTGCCAAGGTGGAGACCACTACCTCTCAGCTTTTGGCAATTTTTACATCATATTTCAAGAAAAGGGCACTTACCGAAGAACAACTAACATGAATCATGACTGGGAAGCTGTAGAATACGACCTGCATCCCAACTGCAGAGATGGTCTGTATTACTGGGGCTTGCGATTCCACTACTACTTCCTCAAGCCGGTCTCAAAGTGGGGAGTTGAATATTACAAAGGTACCAACTTCAACAAAGACGAGTGTGTCGATGTCTATTCTGTTCATCCCGATGTTCTCAACTTCCTGCCTGGTGGGCTGTCAATTACTAAAGGCCCATCATTTGGCATATGGGAGAATATTAAAACTATAACTAACGACAGCAATTCACCAGTGAGGTGGCAAAATAAAATTAATAGAAAGGTTGGATACAATGAAGAGAAAATGACCCAGATCACGCACAACTGGAAGATAGCCATGTCAGCCTCGATTCAATCTGGAGCCCTTTCAGGGTCAATTGCAAAGTGGCAGTTCTCTTTTTCTGCAGAATATGGAGGTTCAGATGTCAGCACTCAAAAGGAAAGCTGGAACGAACTGACTGAAGTGGAAGAACAACTCTCAGTTGATCTGAAGCCAAATCAGAGTGTATATCTGTGGCAGTACAAACTGGGTCTTGGACAAGAACCAGTGTTGTTCTGTCGTGATTTGAAGATTGTTGAAGAGCCTAACCCTCCAACTGAAGTTCCGCTGCCACCTGCACAATCATGAAAAATTTCAGCATGGGTTTACTCTGAGGATAACCAAGTGCTTCAGTTAAATACCTGCATTCTAACCTTTCAAGCAATTACTTCGATATCTGCAAGCATTGCTTAAAATGTAGGTAGAAATTAGGCTGAATAAAGTAAATAAATATCTATAAATTAATTCTCAATGGTTAATACCTACAATAAAAGTAGGTGCTGAAGTTGCTGAAGTGTTTGATTCACAAGTCAATAAGCACTGCATTTCGCACATACTGTACATGTAACTTTCCACATTTCTCACACATTTCACTTAATACATTTGGATTTTGCTTTCAATATGTTAAATAAAGCTGCCATAAAGCCTTTAAAGCCTTTGTGTTTTCATTGACAGTCTTTTTCTTTACCAAAGTGTTATGTGTATGTCTGACGAATCCAAACTCCCACATAGCACACAGACTTCTCTTTGAAATGTGATAAATGTGCTGCAAAAACACGTCGTAAATATACATTTTTGACACTCTGAGGGTACTCATGCTTCCGTTTGAGGGTGCTTAACATCCTTTACAGACTCCGACCATTCAAATAAACCAGGTTTGTGACAAGTTGTTTATTAATTTAAATTTTGCATTATTAATCAGCATGATAAGAGCATATTATAACAATGTGTTAATTGGGAAAAAAATTATTTGTAGAGAATAGGGAAACTTAAACTTTGATATCACTAATTGACTTTGTTTTCTGCTGATGGTGGGTGTTTGACTCAATTAAGCGGCTCGGATTACAGATCGATCTTGTTACGAGTTTTGGTAAATGATGTTACTGAATCGTCTCTTATTGCAGAAATCCCTGCTTTAAGTCTTGATAATGATCAATTGGATGGCAATGGTATACAGCGAGACCCTCATGAATTTTGGTGGGCCGATCCCGAAAATATCACTGAATTCTTTAAACAGGTTAAGAATTTTCTAGACGCTCATGCTCATGTCTTTAGAGATCTGACCCATGCCACAAATACCAAGCAAAATAAGGACGAGACCGCTTCTGCTTTTGTTTATCGTTTTAAACGTGTGTGGATAGAAGGCGCTCGTATTCCAATAGGCGGTGACATGTTCTCACTGTTTATAAATACGTGTTTAAATAATATGAATCCAGATTTGGCGCGTTTGGTTCATGTAACGACTGCAAATTTAATGCAACAAACTGTTGAAGATTTTTGCAAACAAATTCGTGAGTTAGATGCTTCTGGTGGTTTCACTTCGATTCTGTTTAAACCGAAACAGGAAGTTATGTTTTCAGCTCCACAGCAACGAATGATTGCTGTGTCTGTGTGTCCCAAAGGGACCCGAAGAGGCGGTGCTCAGTATAATCGGGGCCCGCCTCGGGGAGGTCCTAAAAGGATCAGGGGTGTGTCATTATTGTGGAAAGGAGGCACTGGGCAAGGGAGTGTAGGCTAAACCCGGCATATGAGCTCACATGAATGCCTACACAGATAAAACATAAACAAGCGCCACTATATGGCAGTAATTATGCTGATCAATATCAGGTGTCTTGGATAAACTAGAAGGATGAACAAAATAATTCAAAAAATAAATAGGGGTGCCCACAGAGCGATGTCAGGCCAGATGTACAGTCAATGATTTGTTTTTCTTTTAGCAATCGCACGGAGGAACTACCCATTGTAAATTCAGAAGTGCATGGGTTAGATTACTCAGTTTTGATCGACACAGGTGCTACGTGCTCATCTATTTCTGCAAAATTTTACGAAGGGCCGATCACGAATCATACTATGCGCTCTGTTGGCATTTCAGGGACTGACATTATTTGTCACATGACACCTGCCATTGAGGTAAGGGTACTTAATCACCTGCCTTTATTTCACAAATTCAAATAAAAATCTAATCACTTTTATTGTCACATCACCACAACACAAGTGCCTTGGTGAGTGAAATTCTTACGAGCATGCTCCAGACAGTGCATAAAACAAAACACAATAATTTACATATGGACAGTACATATTTACAGACTGTACAGAAGACAATGTGCAAAAATACATATATACATATACACATATATAAAGACATACTTAGTTACCAAAACACATTATACACCATATGTACACATCAAGATACAACAATGTACATAGTATCTGTTTAAAGCTGAGATAATAAGCTTTATATTGATATCAATTATATAACTATAGCTTCACAATTGCCTGAATGTCAAACAAATTCCTACTGTCAGAGTTCTATTTTGAAGGCCTCACACAGCTCTGAAAATAGCTTAATTTGACATTGTATATCTCCATTTCTGTACAAGATACAACAATGTCCATAGTATCTGTTTAAAGCTGAGATAATAAGCTTTATATTGATATCAATTATATAATTTATATCAATTACCTAACCCTACAGTTATATAATATATATCTCCATTTGAAATGGAGATATAAAATGTCAAATTAAGCTATTTTCAGAGCTGTGTGAGGCCTTCAAAATAGATCTCTGACAGTAGGAATTTGTTTGACATTCAGGCAATTGTTAGGGTTAGGGGTTTTAGGTCCAACAATCAGAGCAAAGTCCGATTGCGGTTGTGCACGGTCCTTGAACAGCTTCTGGCCGCCAATCCTCAGATCTCAGAGGCCCAAAAAAATGTTTCTCTGTTGATGCAAAAAACTCAAAAGAGGGTTCAAATGGCTAGGGTTGTCTTTTATAAAGTTTGCACAGCAAATAGCGATGGTTAGGTTTAGTGCGTGTGCCGTACCGCACGTTTCCTCAGAGAAAAAACACGGAGCAAGTCACTTCGTCGGAGTAGACAAAGGAAATAAATTGTGTGGCTCTTCCGCATCACCCAGACTCATGATGGAGGCCTAAAATTGTGTGCCCAAGCCTGTGCGCGACGTTTCGGATTCTGTTATCCTTCTTCAGGCGAGCTTTGGACACGAAATGGCTGGAATTCTCTACAGCAGCCATGTATGTGCTGTTTCTAAGTGGGCGTGTTTCCCCACACACACATCAAACCATACAATGTCACATTTATTGTGTTTAAAAATTTAACTTTTGGTCTTAAACGGTTTCCGAATTGTTTTTAATCGTGGGCATGTCCCCACGTAAATCAAATTACTCACGTTTGTCGTGTTTTAAAAAATAAACAAATCGTTTTTCCCACTCTTTCTATTGTTTTTGCATCCCCAGAAAAAATTCCCAGGGCCCCCAATCACCAAGGAGAGGTCCAGAGTTGCAGGCACTGGCTATGTTAGGGGTTTTAGGTCCAACAATCAGAGCAAAGTCCGATTGCGGTTGTGCACGGTCCTTGAACAGCTTCTGGCCGCCAATCCTCAGATCTCAGAGGCCCCAAAAAATGTTTCTCTGTTGATGCAAAAAATTCAAAAGAGGGTTCAAATGGCTAGGGTTGTTTTTTATAAAGTTTGCACAGCAAATAGTGATGGTTAGGTTTAGTGCGTGTGCCGTACGCTTGCGTTTCCTCAGAGAAAAAACACGGAGCAAGTCACTTCGTCGGAGTAGACAAAGGAAATAAATTTTATGTGGCTCTTCCGCATCACCCAGACTCATGATGGAGGCCTAAAATTGTGTGCCCAAGGGTTAGGGTTAGTGTTAGGTTAGGGTTAGGGGTTAAAAAATCCAGAAATCGAAACAAGGTCCAACTTCGGTTGTGCACTGTCCTTCCACTCCTTCTGGCCACTCTCTAGTCCCACTTGGGGCTGGTTAGGGTTAGGGTTAGGTTAGGGTTAGGGTTAGGTTAGGGTTAGGGTTAGGGTTAGGGTTAGGTTAGGTTAGGTTAGGGTTAGGTTAGGGTTAGGTTAGGTTAGGTTAGGGTTAGGTTAGGGTTAGGTTAGGGTTAGGGTTAGGGTTAGGGTTAGGGTTAGGGTTAGGGTTAGGGTTAGGGTTAGGGGTTAGGGTTAGGTTATATAGATAAATGCGATAAGTGCTCCCCCTCCGAAGTGCTCCCCCCCCACTATCTCGGGAACCGTAAGTGTTAGAATGCTCAAACTTGTTGGTTATACTAATTAGAGGACCCCCAGTCGTTTGCACATAGTTTGGTAGCTCTAGCGCCACCAGGCGCCGAGATATGGTATTGCACCCCCAGTTTATTTTCACCTAGAGAGCTGAAATTTGGTATATATACTATTTAGGGGTGCCCAGTCGAATGCACTTGGTTTCGTGTCTCTAGCACCTCCTGGCGGCAATATGTGTTAGTGCACCTATGTGCTCCCCCCCTGGTTTTCCCATTTCTAGTGGTCCTAGAGAGCTGAAACTTGTTTTTTATACTATTTGTGGGGTGCCCAGTCGAATGCACTTGAGTTCTTGAGTGTTTTTGAGTGGTTTGTGTTGAGTGTTTTGTAGTATTCTTGAGTGTTTTTTGAGTGGTTTGGTTAGGTTTAGTGTGTTTTTGGTTGGGTTTGTGTTGGTTTTGAGTGTTTTTGAGTGTTCTTGAGTGTTTTTTGAGTGTTTTTGAGTGGTTTGTGTTGAGTGTTTTGTAGTATTCTTGAGTGTTTTTTGAGTGGTTTGGTTAGGTTTAGTGTGTTTTTGGTTGGGTTTGTGTTGGTTTTGAGTGTTTTTGAGTGTTCTTGAGTGTTTTTTGAGTGGTTTGTGTTGAGTGTTTTGTAGTATTCTTGAGTGTTTTTTGAGTGGTTTGGTTAGGTTTAGTGTGTTTTTGGTTGGGTTTGTGTTGGTTTTGAGTGTTTTTGAGTGTTCTTGAGTGTTTTTTGAGTGGTTTGTGTTGAGTGTTTTGTAGTATTCTTGAGTGTTTTTTTAGTTTTTTTGAGTGGTTTGGTTAGGTTTAGTGTGTTTTTTGTTGGTTTAGTGTGTTTTTGAGTGTTCTTGAGTGTTTTGTGTTGAGTGTTTTGTAGTATTCTTGAGTGTTAGGGTTAGGGTTAGGGTTAGGGTTAGGGTTAGGGTTAGGGTTAGGGTTAGATTAGGGTTAGGGTTAGGGTTAGGGTTAGGTTAGGGTTAGGGTTAGGGTTAGGTATATAGGGATAAATGCGAAAGTGCACCCCTGTATTAAGGGGGGGTGCACTTTAAAAAATTTTCCTAGGAGGCTGAAATTCGGTATATATACTAATTAGAGGATGCCCAGTCGTATGCACATATTTTGGTAGCTCTAGCGCCACCAGGGGCCGAGATATGGTACTGCACCCCCTTATAAGGTGGGGTGCACTTGGTTTCTATAGGTCCTGTGATGCTGAAATTTGGTATATATACTAATTAGAGGACCCCCAATCGTTTGCACATGGTTTAGCGCCACCAGGGGCCGAGATATGGTACTGCACCCCCTTATAAGGTGGGGTGCACTTGGTTTCTATAGGTCCTGTGATGCTGAAATTTGGTATATATACTAATTAGAGGACCCCCAATCGTTTGCACATGGTTTGGCGCCACCAGGGGCCGAGATATGGTACTGCACCCCCTTATAGGGTGGGGTGCACTTGGTTTCTATAGGTCCTGTGATGCTGAAATTTGGTATATATACTATTTAGGGGGTGCCCAGTCGAATGCACTTGGTTTCGTGTCTCTAGCACCTCCAGGCGGCAATATGTGTTAGTGCACCTATGTGCACCCCCCCTGGTTTTCTCATCTCTAGTGGTCCTAGAAAGCTGAAACTTGTTTTTTTATACTATTTGTGGGGTGCCCAGTCGAATGCACTTGAGTTCTTGAGTGTCTTTTGAGTGTTTTTGAGTGTGTTGTGTTGAGTGTTTTGTAGTATTCTTGAGTGTTTTTTGAGTGGTTTTGTTAGGTTTAGTGTGTTTTTGGTTGGGTTTGTGTTGGTTTTGAGTGTTCTTGAGTGTTTTTTGAGTGTTTTTGAGTGGTTTGTGTTGAGTGTTTTGTAGTATTCTTGAGTGTTTTTTGAGTGGTTTGGTTAGGTTTAGTGTGTTTTTGGTTGGGTTTGTGTTGGTTTTAGTGTTTTGAGTGTTCTTGAGTGTTTTGAGTGTTTTGAGTGGTTTGTGTTGAGTGTTTTGTAGTATTCTTGAGTGTTTTTGAGTGGTTTGGTTAGGTTTAGTGTGTTTGGTTGGGTTTGTGTTGGTTTTGAGTGTTCTTGAGTGTTTTTGAGTGTTTTTGAGTGGTTTGTGTTGAGTGTTTTGTAGTATTCTTGAGTGTTTTTTGAGTGGTTTGGTTAGGTTTAGTGTGTTTTTGGTTGGGTTTGTGTTGGTTTTGAGTGTTTTTGAGTGTTCTTGAGTGTTTTGAGTGTTTTTGAGTGGTTTGTGTTGAGTGTTTTGTAGTATTCTTGAGTGTTTTTTGAGTGGTTTGGTTAGGTTTAGTGTGTTTTTGTTTGGGTTTGTGTTGGTTTTGAGTGTTTTTGAGTGTTCTTGAGTGTTTTTTGAGTGTTTTTGAGTGGTTTGTGTTGAGTGTTTTGTAGTATTCTTGAGTGTTTTTTTAGTTTTTTTGAGTGGTTTGGTTAGGTTTAGTGTGTTTTTGTTGTTTAGTGTGTTTTTGGTTGGGTGTTCTTGAGTGTTTTGTGTTGAGTGTTAGGGTTTTTTTTTAGGTTAGGGTTAGGGTTAGAGGTTAGGGTTAGGGTTAGGGTTAGGTTAGGTTAGAGTTAGGGTTAGGGTTAGGGTTAGGGTTAGGGTTAGGGTTAGGGTTAGGGTTAGGGTTAGGGTTAGGGTTAGGGTTAGGGTTAGGTTATATAGATAAATGCGATAGTGCTCCCCTCCAGTGCTCCCCACTATCTCGGGAACCGTAAGTGTTAGAATGCTCAAACTTGTTGGTTATACTAATTAGGACCCCAGTCGTTTGCACATAGTTTGGTAGCTCTAGCGCCACCAGGCGCCGAGATATCAGTATTGCACCCCCAGTTTATTTTCACCTAGAGAGCTGAAATTTGGTATATATACTATTTAGGGGTGTGATCAGATGCCACTTGGTTTCGTGTCTCCTAGCACCTCAGGCGGCAATATGTGTTAGTGCACCTATGTGCTCCCCCCTGGTTTTCTCATTTCTAGTGGTCTAGAGAGCTGAAACTTGTTTTTATACTATTTGTGGGGTGCCCTTGATCGAATGCACCATGAGTTCTTGAGTGTTTAGTGGTTTGTGTTGAGTGTTTTGTAGTATTCTTGAGTGTTTTTGGTGGTTTAGTTAGGTTTA
>CM050419.1:16368493-16398493 GCA_027564155.1 Gymnocypris eckloni scoliostomus
AAAGTGCCAGGATTCCTGCAGGATCTCATCCGTTTAAAACAAATAGACGACATCTGCTGCTATTAAACGAGCAGACTGGGACAATGCTTCGATCAAAAAGACTTGTGTTTGTAGTGCTCACTTCATATCAGGTAAAGTCATCCTTTATCATCCCTTTCTGTTAGCTTAAACATAGCTTTAGTAATATTTGATATATATATTCTCAATGTTGAGAATAGTGCTGGCAAATGATAATTCATGACCGATCACATCCAAAATAAAAGTTTTTGTTTAGATAATATATGTGTGTGTGCTGTGTATATTTATTATGTATATGTAAATACACACATGCATGTATTTATAGGTACATCTCAAAAAATGTAATAATTAAATTAAAATAACTTAATATAACTTAAATAACATTCTAAACTTGACACAAAAACTGGACATTTTAACACACTTGGAATATTAAAAGTAATGCATAAAGTTACATTTTGGGTGGAGATGTAGAGCATTGTAAGAAATATTTCTGTAACCTGTATAACACTGCTGGCTGAGAGCTGCATCTCTGCAGAGGAACCACCATCACAGACATACTGGTGGACTCTGAACCAGTCGTACTGAACTGAATATCAGTGGTTCAGGAGTCACTCTGGAACCAGTCGACTGAACTGAATATCAGTGGTTCTGGAGTCACTCTGGAACCAGTCGCAGAACTGAATATCAGTGGTTCTGGAGTCACTCTGGAACCGGGTCGTACTGAACTGAATATCAGTGGTTCTGGAGTCACTCTGGAACCAGTCGTACTGAACTGAATATCAGTGGTTCTGGAGTCACTCTGGAACCAGTCGTACTGAACTGAATATCAGTGGTTCTGGAGTCACTCTGGAACCAGTCGTACTGAACTGAATATCAGTGGTTCTGGAGTCACTCTGGAACCAGGTCGTACTGAACTGAATATCAGTGGTTCAGGAGTCACTCTGGAACCAGTCGTACTGAACTGAATATCAGTGGTTCTGGAGTCACTCTGGAACCGGTCGGTACTGAACTGAATATCAGTGGTTCTGGAGTCACTCTGGAACCAGTCGTACTGAACTGAATATCAGTGGTTCTGGAGTCACTCTGGAACCAGTCGTACTGAACTGAATATCAGTGGTTCAGGAGTCACTCTGGAACCAGTCGTACTGAACTGAATATCAGTGGTTCTGGAGTCACTCTGGAACCAGTCGTACTGAACTGAATATCAGTGGTTCTGGAGTCACTCTGAACCAGTCGTACTGAACTGAATATCAGTGGTTCTGGAGTCACTCTGGAACCAGTCGTACTGAACTGAATATCAGTGGTTCTGGAGTCACTCTGGAACCAGTCGTACTGAACTGAATATCAGTGGTTCTGGAGTCACTCTGAACCGGTCGTACTGAACTGAATATCAGTGGTTCTGGAGTCACTCTGAACCAGTCGTACTGAACTGAATATCAGTGGTTCTGGAGTCACTCTGGAACCAGTCGTACTGAACTGAATATCAGTGGTTCTGGAGTCACTCTGGAACCAGGTCGTACTGAACTGAATATCAGTGGTTCTGGAGTCACTCTGGAACCAGTCGTACTGAACTGAATATCAGTGGTTCTGGAGTCACTCTGGAACCAGTCGTACTGAACTGAATATCAGTGGTTCTGGAGTCACTCTGGAACCAGTCGTACTGAACTGAATATCAGTGGTTCTGGAGTCACTCTGGAACCAGTCGTACTGAACTGAATATCAGTGGTTCTGGAGTCAATCTGAAACCGGTCGTATTGAACTGAATATCAGTGGTTCTGGAGTCACTCTGGAACCGGTCGTACTGAACTGAATATCAGTGGTTCTGGAGTCACTCTGGAACCAGTCGTACTGAACTGAATATCAGTGGTTCTGGAGTCACTCTGGAACCAGTCGTACTGAACTGAATATCAGTGGTTCTGGAGTCACTCTGGAACCAGTCGTACTGAACTGAATATCAGTGGTTCTGGAGTCACTCTGGAACCGGTCGTACTGAACTGAATATCAGTGGTTCTGGAGTCACTCTGGAACCAGTCGTACTGAACTGAATATCAGTGGTTCAGGAGTCACTCTGGAACCGGTCGTACTGAACTGAATATCAGTGGTTCTGGAGTCACTCTGGAACCAGTCGTACTGAACTGAATATCAGTGGTTCTGGAGTCACTCTGGAACCAGTCGTACTGAACTGAATATCAGTGGTTCTGGAGTCACTCTGAACCGGTCGTACTGAACTGAATATCAGTGGTTCTGGAGTCACTCTGAACCGGTCGTACTGAACTGAATATCAGTGGTTCTGGAGTCACTCTGGAACCGGTCGTACTGAACTGAATATCAGTGGTTCAGGAGTCACTCTGGAACCAGTTGAACTGAACTGAATATCAGTGGTTCTGGAGTCACTCTGAACCAGTCGCATTGCTGAACTGAATATCAGTGGTTCTGGAGTCACTCTGGAACCGGTCGTACTGAACTGAATATCAGTGGTTCTGGAGTCACTCTGGAACCAGTCGTACTGAACTGAATATCAGTGGTTCTGGAGTCACTCTGAACCAGTCGTACTGAACTGAATATCAGTGGTTCTGGAGTCACTCTGGAACCAGTCGTACTGAACTGAATATCAGTGGTTCTGGAGTCACTCTGGAACCGGTCGTACTGAACTGAATATCAGTGGTTCTGGAGTCACTCTGGAACCAGTCGTACTGAACTGAATATCAGTGGTTCTGGAGTCACTCTGGAACCAGTCGTACTGAACTGAATATCAGTGGTTCTGGAGTCACTCTGGAACCAGTCGAACTGAACTGAATATCAGTGGTTCTGGAGTCACTCTGGAACCGGTCGTACTGAACTGAATATCAGTGGTTCTGGAGTCACTCTGGAACCGGTCGTACTGAACTGAATATCAGTGGTTCTGGAGTCACTCTGGAACCAGTCGTACTGAACTGAATATCAGTGGTTCTGGAGTCACTCTGGAACCAGTCGTACTGAACTGAATATCAGTGGTTCTGGAGTCACTCTGGAACAGTCGTACTGAACTGAATATCAGTGGTTCTGGAGTCACTCTGGAACCAGTCGTACTGAACTGAATATCAGTGGTTCTGGAGTCACTCTGGAACCAGTCGTTGAACTGAATATCAGTGGTTCTGGAGTCACTCTGGAACCAGTCGTACTGAACTGAATATCAGTGGTTCTGGAGTCACTCTGGAACCAGTCGTACTGAACTGAATATCAGTGGTTCTGGAGTCACTCTGGAACCAGTCGTACTGAACTGAATATCAGTGGTTCTGGAGTCACTCTGGAACCAGTCGTACTGAACTGAATATCAGTGGTTCAGGATTCACTCTGGAACCAGTCGTACTGAACTGAATATCAGTGGTTCTGGAGTCACTCTGAACCGGTCGCTGGCTCGACAGGACAAGCTATGATTGATCAAAGCACAGAGCCCATGCACTCGTCCAGCTGTCACCACAAACAGTGTTCATAAAACCACTGAACACTAGCCTAAATGAAGGCGAAGGGGCCTGGATCTAATCCTGCTCTGGAATGAGGAAGAGGTTTTTCTCATTAAACAACGAATGCAAATCAATGACAAGCTCCATGAGCGCAAACACTCTCCAATCCTCAACGCCTGAGATCAGAAAACATTCAGACCGCAGGCGTCTCTGGCCTTTTCATTCCTAAACTGATGTCTTACTAAAGACCAAGCACAATGTTCACCATTTAATGTAGTGTCACAGAGAGAGAATCCTTTATTTATTTAATTTTATGAGCCTGGAAAGGTTAAAAATGAACATATGCATTAAAGACCGAATGAAACAGTGGTTCATTTCTGACTCAAACTAAAAAAATTATATTTAACACTTTACAATAAGGTAAGTGAACACATTAACTAATAATGAGGAAAAAAGTATGCTAGGATATACTTTTAAACATGACTTAGTGTAAGCTCAGGTCTAATAAATAATATTAACAGATACAAGTTTTAATTTTGACAATGTATTAGTAGCCTAAATGATGAAATCAATATTAAATTATTTAGTTATAACGGATGTATGAGTGAATGAGTCCGTCATCAGGTTATAACCCTTCAACGCTGTCTTTAAAACGAACTAAACACTGAACTGAATAAATCTGAAACTCGTCACATCCAGCGAGCGCGTGCACAGAGACGCCCTGGCAGCCCACGGGGGCGCGCACCTGTCTCCGCACGCTATTAACAAAACAATAACACTTCTGAGTTCTGCTGATGACTGTAACTGAGCGATAACCGTGACAAAAGCATTCATCTCCATGTCTTACAGTGTCTACCGCTGCGTCTGGGTGTGAATACAGCAGCTAATCAATAATCAATCAGGCAAGTGATGAGATAATAGCCACAAATTCGACTTTAAACTCATGACACGATTCTGATTAATAATTCATCACATCGATGAATATGGAAGTTGTTTTCGCACATGATCAGGATGGACATTTAGGGTTGTACCCCCAAACATACTGACCAACCGATATAAAACAGAATAAAAATTGAATTATTGTATATAATAAACACACAAATTAATACATATTGTATCATAAAAATAAATACGTCTATTAAAACTTCATATTATTTACAATTACATTTTAGGTTACTTGTGGAATATTTGTGTATGGTTTATTTTAACACTTAGTTTATACACAATAACTAAACCATATACAGAGCATAAGACCATTGCAGTATACTCAAAGTTAGATGACCGTATTATCACACACACATTTAAGAGAGAGGGGGTAGAGAGAGAGACAGAGAGAGAGAGAGAGAGAGAGAGAGAGAGAGAGAGAGAGACAGAGAGAGAGAGAGAGAGAGAGAGAGAGAGAGAGAGAGAGAGAGAGAGAGAGAGAGAGAGAGAGAGAGAGAGAGAGAGAGAGAGAGAGAGAGAGAGAGAGAGAGAGAGAGAGAGAGAGTGTCCAGGGCCGGATTTATGCACAGGCATTCTAGGCACATGCCTATGATCGCTCATCCAGGGGGCCTGAAGAGATATCCCAGATAGCACACGTACGTCTGCAAGATGTCTTTTAAAGATCTCTTGATCTGGAAAGCGTCTGCTGTATACAAAGATGTCAGTTTTACATACATTCTAAATCATAAACATCTTAAAGACATCTAATATACGTCTACCTGACATCTAAAAGGAGACGTCATATAGACATATTGCAGATGAGCAAACACCCTAAAAAATACACTTTGCAGATGTAAATGCAGACGTCTCCGAGATGTACGTGTGCTATCAGGGATATACTGTTTGTGTTATTCTATGGGCTATCTACAACAGCAAAAGAGCAAGACCCCAGAAGACATTGTGCACATAATATATAACAAGTAATAGGGTACAAAATCACAACTATTTCCGTTTAACACCCGTTTATGTACGGAAATTGCTTTCTTTCTCACAGACGCACACAGAGTACACACGCGCACTCGCGCACACACGCGGAGACGCGCACCGAAACTTGCTGTCATTGTGTGCGTGTGTGTGTGTCTCTCTGTGTGTGTGTGTGTGTGTGTGTGTGTGTGTGTGTGTGTGTGTGTGTGTGTGTGTGTCTCGTGTGTGTGTGTGTGTGTGTGTGTGTGTGTGTGTGTGTGTGTGTGTGTGTGTCTGTGTGTGTGTGTGTGTGTGTGTGTGTGTGTGTGTGTGTGTGTGTGTGTGTGTGTGTGTGTGTGTGTGTGTGTGTGTGTGTGTGTGTGTGTGTGTGTGTGTGTGTGTGTGTGTGTGTGTGTGTGTGTGTGTGTGTGTGTGTACACAGGTTCTGTGCGCCACGACGCTTCTGATAATGGTGTATCCATTCACGCAGTGTAATCAGATGAATGGAAAAGTTTGAGCGATGATTTCCTGAACTCACCTTGATGTGTGTCATTAAAGTTTGATGTGTCAAGATGATCCTGAACGAGTCTCTCAGCGAACGAACGATCCGATATGATTTCGCTCCGGTGCGTTTAAACGAGCGCGAACAAACGCAAACCCTTCAGACAGAGATATTCCTCCAGAACACTCAAATCCATCCATGAGCTGAAGCGGATTCCTCGCGCGTTCCTCTGGGAATGATCTGTGGGAATGCGCTCCGGCTGGGTTCTGGATTCAGGAACGATCTTCAGACGAGTCTCCCTCAGACGCGCGCCGAGGCTCTATCTCCTTCATCTGCTGCTCCTGAAGACGCAGGAACACCGTCGCAAGCCCGTGTGTTGCGTGTCTCGCGTGGGTTCTGTTGCATCACCTGAGCGCACGCGCGCACCACCGCCTCAGGTGAGCGCACGCGGGAGCGCGCGTTCCCGGTGATTCGGTAGAAAAGAGACGGGGATGCTCATCCTGACGCGCTTCAATAAACGTGTCCGTTAGCTGGAAGAACATCTGTCACTGTCCCCAAAACGTCTGTGCTTTTTACCTAGACAGCATTTCTAGTGCGCATCAGACGCGCGCGCAGGGCGTAACGGTCCCAGCTAACGAGAACGTTTAGCTAGCATTCCCATTAAGCACGTTATTTCTGGGTGTTTTTTAAAAAGTTCGAAAATTCCAGTTTTTAATATATTCAGAACGTGTCTTCTTGATTATGAGAACGTCAGAGGAACAATCATTTTAGAAAAAGAATGTTACATTTGAAAGGTCTTTCAATTTTTAACACTCGTTTTTTATATTTAAATTGCGTTTTTATTAGTTATGCTAGCATTGCATTAACATTGCATTTCATTGTTTTGAAATTATAAAACATATTTGTTTAAAAATATTCAGCAAATATTAGTAACATTATGAGGACGTTCAACATTGCTCCAAGAACACCTCCACTGAATATTACCAGAATGCATATCAAACATTCATCATGTTATAAGAACGTTCCATAAACATTATTTTAGGAATGTTTTGTCTGAACAAATACATAATCATTGTAATATTAGGAAGATATTTCTAATCAATTCTCTATATTTTCATAAAAATCATTAGCTATGGCTTAAAGACAAAAATATTAAAATGTCAATATTTATTGATCGTCATTTTGCTGCAAAAACAATCACCATGCAAGAAGAATCATCATGCAATTCATATGATGTATGCAATGATAATGAACGTTCCATAAATAAATTATTATTAACATTATATAATAGCATCATTGTAATATTAGGAAGATATATTCTAATCAAGTCATCAGTATATTCTTCACCTTCAGAGAAGTATGGATGTAAGAGATGAATAAGATCCTTTCATTTTCCACAGGAAAGAAAAACATGTTTGGAGTGACATAGTGGTGAGTAAATGTGACAGAAATATAATTTATGATATAATATAATGATATAAATATAAATGCTATTAAATTATATAATAGCATCATAACAGCATCACGACATATGCAGTATATTTCAAGTCTGCTGAAGTCATCTCAGTCTATTCTTCACAGAAACATTGCTCTCAGATCACTTCAGAGTATGGATGTGTAAAAAGAGATGAATAAGATCCTTTCAAAAGAAAAACATGATTGGAGTGACATAGTGGTGAGTAAATGTGACAGAAATATAATTTATGATAAATCTAATCTTTTGCACTCCACAACTCAAATAATTCATGCACTGTACATGCACTGTAAAAAAAATAAAACAAGTACATATTCAAAAAAATTGCTATTTCAGTCTTTCTACTTCAAGTTTTCACATTTAATTCAATGCATTACTTGCAGTTCAATACAAGCTTTCACAGTAAATCCTGCATCGGTTGCATTCAGACTCTCTCTCTCTCTCTCTCTCTCTCTCTCTCTCTCTCTCTCTCTCTCTCTCTCTCTCTCTCTCTCTCTCTCTCTCTCTCTCTCCTCCCTCTCTCTCTCTCTCTCTCTCTCTATCTCTCTCTCTCTCTCTCTCTCTCTCTCTCTCTCCCTCCCTCTCTCTCTCTCTCCCTCCTCTCTCTCTCTCTCTCTCTCTCTCCTTTCTCTCTCTCTCTCTCTCTCTCTCTCTCTCTCTCTCTCTCTCTCTCTCTCTCTCTCCTCTCCTCTCTCTCTCTCTCTCGCCCTTTCTCTATCTCTCTCTCTCTCTCTCCCTCTCACTCTCACTCTCACTCTCACTCTCACTCTCACTCTCACTCTTTCTCTCTCTCTCTCAAGCGCTTTAGCAGACATGTTCATTAAGTGCTTTTGACACGAGATCAATTACACAATCACTCAGACTAAACAACAATGATGTATTGGATCTCCTCCGACTGCAGACAGAACAGCTTGAGTACATGTGTTCAATCATATCAGAGACCTTCAGACCGACTAAAATTGATCCCCGTGCATCGCAGTTCAATCATCATCATCACCTGAGGAGTGTAAAAACCCAGCACCATATAAATACCATCTCCGCTGAGTTAAAGTCCAGTCTAACCACTCAACTGACCTAAGCATCAAATATTCAGCTGATCTGAAGGAACCTGAGTATAAAGCAGCAGTGGAATGAATCCATAAAGGCATTGATATATTAAACTGTTAATCAATATTTCTCAGCTGCAGTGAACGTTCTGTGTCCGACTCACAACACAAGCCGCCTGCACATCACTGTTAAAACCAGAAAACTGATAGTTACCGCGGTAAAATAATCAGCTTCTCCCACATTACAGTGTTTCAAACAGGTTTCCTGAACAGACAGCCCCGCCCCCAAACTCATGTCATTGGCTGAGCTAGATAAACATGATCACTGCACTGAAGAAGAAAAACATAATAATTGTTGTAGAAACCATTCTTACTCAGAAATTGATAGTAAATGTCACAAACAATTACTAAGAAATGGCAATTAACACATTGATTTAAACATGAAATTCTGATGTAGAAAGACTGGAATTTAATTTTGTTGAAAAACACTCCAATAATCTTTATTTCAAATAAATATTGTTTTACTCTGCAGCTGAGTTTAAAGGCTCATGTGATGCTATTTCAAGTTTCTCTTTGGAGAGTTACAAAGCTTCATAGATAAGATCCCTGAAGCTACAAAGACTAAAAAACAAAGAGATATTCTTTATCAAAGTTAAGACTCATCCACGCTCTCCTAAAACGGCGTCTCAAACACACGTCTATGTCACAGTGTGAGGAGATTTGCATAACTCCGCCCAAACGTATACGAGATGAAAGAAGGCGGAGCTATTATTCTGGCTGTAGTGTTGTCCTGAAGACGCTTCGTTGTGAAAGAGAAACTACTTTGTTTGGGATCCAAAAGAGGACACGGCTTGAAATCAGTGGTTCAGTTATATTTACAACACTGTTCCAGAACAGAACACAAATATTGGAGTGTGTGCACTGTATACTGTGTCCTGAACCCGGAAGAGTGGCTTACAATGCAAAGACTGTTTCTATAAAGTGGAGCAGTTCCAGCTTTACAAGCCTGTAAACATGTTTCTGCTTCTGACGATTCAGACGTGAGTTTTGAGCCGTGTAGAGTCGCGCTTGTTGTTTGTGTTTCTACGATCACTAATGCAGACATGGTAAAGACAGTATAAGTCATTATAATCAGTAATTATGTCCCCACTGGATGCAACAAATGCCTCGTTTATAATGGGTTTTAATGTTTTAGTCTCGTCTCGGAAACACATCTGTCTGGTGAGGGGCGTAACATTTCTGTTTCACGCTTGAGGAATTCGGCCAATCACAACGCACAGGATAACTGGCCAATCAGAGCACGCCTCGTGTCTCAGAGCGATGAGCTTTGTAAAACTCGACGTGTTTCAGAACGGCGGCGCATCGAGGAGCAACAATAATGTACAGTATGTGGAAAATAATGTTTGTTTTTTTTACCTTAAACCGCATTAACACATTGCATAACACCAAATAAACAAAATGCTGTTTGACGTCATATGACCCCTTTTATGGATTTTAATTCAGGAGCAGAAATTTAAGAATGCACAAAAACTAATTCTGTACATGCAACAATTATAGCATTATTTATCAAATTGAAAGAGCTACGCAGGAACGCGTTTTAATGAAATTCAACTATTCATCTCAGCAGGTGATAATTATAGTTTACAGATTTCATCAACATGCTCAAAGCAGCCGCTCAACACACAGGCATGAGAAGCTGCTGCAGGCTGATGGAGCAGGTGTGTGTGTGTATCTGAATCTGTATGTGTGTGTCTGCGTCTATATGTATGTGTCTGCATGTGTCTGCAGGAGTCTGTGTCTGTATGTGTGTGTCTGTGTCTATATGCATGTGTCTGCAGGAGTCTGTGTCTGTATGTGTGTGTCTGTGTCTATATGCATGTGTCTGCATGTCTCTGCAGGAGTCTGTGTCTGTATGTGTGTGTCTGTGTCTATATGCATGTGTCTGCATGTCTCTGCAGGAGTCTGTGTCTGTATGTGTGTGTCTGTCTATATGCATGTGTCTGCATGTCTCTGCAGGAGTCTGTGTCTGTATGTCTGTGTCTATATGCATGTGTCTGCATGTCTCTGCAGGAGTCTGTGTCTGTATGTGTGTGTCTGTGTCTATATGCATGTGTCTGCATGTCTCTGCAGGAGTCTGTGTCTGTATGTGTGTGTCTGTGTCTATATGCATGTCTCTGCAGGAGTCTGTGTCTGTATGTGTGTGTCTGTGTCTATATGCATGTGTCTGCATGTCTCTGCAGGAGTCTGTGTCTGTGTGTCTGTGTCTATATGCATGTGTCTGCATGTCTCTGCAGGAGTCTGTGTCTGTATGTGTGTGTCTGTGTCTATATGCATGTGTCTGCATGTGTCTGCAGGAGTCTGTGTCTGTATGTGTGTGTCTGTGTCTATATGCATGTGTCTGCATGTCTCTGCAGGAGTCTGTGTCTGTATGTGTGTGTCTGTGTCTATATGCATGTCTCTGCAGGAGTCTGTGTCTGTATGTGTGTGTCTGTGTCTATATGCATGTGTCTGCATGTGTCTGCAGGAGTCTGTGTCTGTATGTATGTGTCTGTGTATATATGCATGTGCCTGCGTGTCTCTGCAGGAGTCTGTATGTGTGTGTTTGCGTCTATATGCATGTGCCTGCATGTCTCTGCAGGAGTCTGTGTCTGTATGTGTGTGTCTGTGTCTATATGCATGTGTCTGCATGTCTCTGCAGGAGTCTGTGTCTGTATGTATGTGTCTGTGTATATATGCATGTCTCTGCATGTGTCTGCAGGAGTCTGCATCTGTATGCGTGTGTCTGCGTGTCTCTGCAGGAGTCTGTATGTGTGTGTCTGCGTCTATGTGCACGTGTCTGCATGTTTGTGCTTGTGTCTGTGCATGTGTCTGCAGTTGTATGCATCTGCATGCCTGTGTCTGCATCTATAGGAATGTGTCTGTGCATGTGTCTGCTTCTAAATTCGTATGTATGCATCTATATGCATGTGTCTGCATGTCTCTGCATGTTTCTGAAAGTGTCTGTGTCTGTATGCATGCCTGTGTCTGCATGTCTATAGGTGTGTGCATCTGCATACTTGTGTGTCTGTGTCGACACTGTATGTATGTCTGTGTCTGCATCTGCATATATGTGCATGGGTCTGTGCCTGTACTGTGTGCATACCTGCAGATATCTGTGCATGTTTGTGTGAGTGTCTGCGCATGAGTCTGCAGGTGGCTGTGTCTGTACTGTACTGTATGTGTGTGTATTAAGGTGTCTGGGCATGTCTCCATGTTTATGCATGTTTCTGCAGGTTTTCGTGTATGTGTGTGTGTGTGTGTGTCTGTGTGTCTGTTTATGTCTGTGTGATGCATGAAATGTTTATGCATGTGTCTGCAGGTTTCCATGCGTGTCTGTATGTGTCTCTGTGCATGTCTGTCTGTGTGTGTCTGTGCATGTTTCTGCAGGTGTCTGCACGTTTATGAGTGTGTCTGCAGGTTTCCGTGCGTGTCTGTATGTGTCTCTGTGCATGTCTGTCTGTGTGTGTCTCTGTGCATGTCTGTCTGTGTGAGTGTATGCGCATGTTTCTGCAGGTGTCTGCACGTTTATGAGTGTGTCTGCAGGTTTCCATGCGTGTCTGTATGTGTCTCTGTGCATGTCTGTCTGTGCATGTCTGTGTGAGTGTATGCGCATGTTTCTGCAGGTGTCTGCACGTGTATGAGTGTGTCTGCAGGTTTCCATGCGTGTCTGTATGTGTCTCTGTGCATGTCTGTCTGTGTGTGTCTGCGCATGTTTCTGCAGGTGTCTGCACGTTTATGAGTGTGTCTGCAGGTTTCCATGCATGTTTGTATGTGTCTCTATGCATGTCTGTCTGTGTGTGTCTGTGCATGTCTGTGTGAGTGTATGCGCATGTTTCTGCAGGTGTCTGCACGTTTATGAGTGTGTCTGCAGGTTTCCATGCGTGTCTGTATGTGTCTCTGTGCATGTCTGTCTGTGTGTGTCTGTGCATGTCTGTGTGAGTGTATGCGCATGTTTCTGCAGGTGTCTGCACGTTTATGAGTGTGTCTGCAGGCTCCAGCATGGCAGTGCTGCATCTCTAAGCTGAGAGGAGTTTCACTGTATCAGCACATGTCTCACCAAACGCTCCCATGGGCTCAAGATCTACTATAATTACACACATCCAGCTGCTTCACTCAGATTCACAGCGTATATATTTGACATTGACAATAGAGAAAAATGTGTTTCATGAGCCACTGACAGGTAAATTCCTCTTCTACTATCTTCCCTGGTTTCACTCAGAAATGCATTGGATTATGTGAATAAAATATGTTGCGAATGTTGTATATTATTGATGTTAATTTAAACATCACTCTGCATTACTACATTATATTAGAATGGAACACTAGCATTTAAACTGGTCAGTGATCAATGTAAATTTATCAAAACTGAATGAACTAAAGGCTATGCTTAGTTAACGAGCACACAAAAGCTATAATCTAACATTGCATTGATATCTTACAATACACCAGTGCTTACACTCGTCCTGCGTGATGTGTTCAGATGGAAACTCAGTGTTTTTCATACGTTATCATCATCTCACATCACTGTTAGCCGTTCTCCAGAATGAACTCAATGATAATTACGGTCAATAAAGTCATTCTGATTTCAGTCCACAGTAGTGAGGGCATGCATGCCACAAATCTCAGATTAAAAATAAGTGCAACTGAACACAATGAGAAAAGGAGAAGGTCTTTCTGAGCCAACAAAGCATTATCCAGTCTGAAATGCCAATTAGCATCTGAAAATATTGCATACAGTAACAGAAGCGATTAAACTGACAGTGAAGAGTGAGGCCTGCAAACGAGCAACACTTCCTTCCTCACCATCTGCACTCGCTGAGAGAGAAAACTATCCAGATCCGAAAGTGCACAAGAACACACAACGACAGAAAAGATGATGCTCACAAACGTGCACACATTCAAAAGTGCATGCAGAGAGAGAATTAATAGTTTACAATAAATACAACTTGTACATATATACTGTTTTACTGATTGTGTGTTGGCTACAATACTCTGTTTTTTATTTACTGTTCATATAATTGCAATAATTCGTCAATACTATACACGTCTTGCCAATAAGGTTTATCTGAATTGAGCATGTTTGTTCTTTCTTCTAGTGTTGAAGACCGGAAGTGTCCGACGATCCTCTCGCGCCCTCTAGCGCCTGACGTCACAAACAACACACACCAGAGGAATATTCAGTTCTCTGATTTCAAAGGGTTTTAACATTTTAAAGCAATTATGTTGTCCTCATTTAAAAGGCGTTACGATGTCTTAAAGTATAACCCTAACCCTATTGCCTCAAAATAAAATACCTTAAAATCTACTTTAACACTCTAAAAACACCTTTAAGACCGTAATTTATCCTATTTATATGTGTGCATATTTTGTATGAGTATATTTTAAAATAGCACAATATAAAATGACAAATCTGCCTAGTGTCTCCAACGTGTTTTAGTTAAACAGCAGCTTGCATTAGATTCAATTGTAAGCCTGGAACTGACGAATCCTCGTGCATGACTAACTTGATTAATAAAGGACTGAATCAGATGCATGACTCTCTCTGCTGCTGTCCTCTGGAGGAAAACATCCTTTTGGTTGAGTTTGAGTGTTTTCAAGTAAACCAAATCATCATTGACATATGTAATCGGAGTTCGGTTGGTTTGAGGGTTTGGCCTCCAACACAAGAGATGCGTTCGACTACACAGAATGACATTTAATTTAACCCTTTCATTTTAAGAGCTGCTCATGTCCTTCCTATGATGTGTGCATGTTTATGTGGTTTATGAGGACACACACTTGTATAATGAAGTGTGTCGTACAGAGGTATTACAGCATGAAGGTGGTTTAAGAGGACACTTCATGTGTCTCAGTAATTCAAAAGGCTCATAAATCATCCAGAATGATGTTTTTGACAGTTTTGAGTCTTTTATAAAGGCTAGTTTTACACTCTCAGAAATAAAGGTACAAAAGCTGTCGCTGTGGCGGTGGTACCTTTTCAAAAGGTGCATGTTTGTACCCAAAGGGTCCATTTTGGTACCATAAAAGGTACATATTAGTACTTAAAGTGTACATATTTGAGCCTAATAGGTAAAAAAGTGTTCCTTTTGAAAAGGTAGCACCACAGTAACAGCTTTTGTACCTTTATTTCTGAGCGTGTAGGTGTAGAGCGATATAAAATACAGTTTGTACAGTATAAAAACATTATGCATTTATGAAGTGTCACCATAAACCATAAAAACCAGCATGTGTGTGTGTATAGTTCGGGCTAAAATGATCTTTCTGTTATTATTTCTAATGTTGTTTTAATGTGAAAGCCAGCGGAGATATTTAGCATGTGCCGGCCATACTTCATAATATGAACGTGGATATGTACAGATGCACCATGACACATTACAGTTTTTACTTTTAGACACGTTTCTCGGTCTTATAACGGGTCCTTTTTCAAAACTCTTCACACGGTTCTCTTGCAGCTTTCAGCACAGCTGCTAATTTCACATTCACAATTAACATACAATCTCAAATCATTCTTCAGCAAACACACTTTAGCAAGGACAACAGTAACGTCACACAGTGCTTTCTCTTGTCCTTTACAAAACATGTTCAGCATTCACTGCAATATATTTGTCTGAATGACTAACACGTCTATCAACACATCAAATAGTGTCGGTGGAATATATTTCGTGAAGGTATTAAGGGAGAGTATGGATGGTTGCAACACTTTTTGCATGTCCTTTAGTCTTTCAGAGACTGTTTGCATTAGAAAGCCATAATTTTATACAATGAAGCCACATCAGTCGGCTACTCACACACACTGCTGTAACACGTGCACATATGATTATATACACACAATTTATACTTCAATAGACAAAGTCAAATGTTGCAACTGACCCCACAACCTTGCAACATTCATTAAAATGTCATTAAAACCATTCTTAAATATCCTTCAGCAGTTTCTTTATTTTATCTGTGCATAGACGTGGTCTTTAATAATAAAAAAACAAAGAATAGTAAATGGGAAGAAAAAACATCAAGTCTTGGTTAATTATTGTAAATATACAAAATATGAATTTAATCAGAATCAAGACACTAGAATGTAATAATAGTCTACTTGTGTTAGCATCTGTGAAAGGTTACTGAACTAAGGCGGGTTGCATGAACTTTAATCACTATCTTGAGAACTAGTTTGACTAACTAGCAGTTAACCAAGTGTATGAATGTTGTGTTAAAGGACGTTTGCAGTAACCTTGACAGCCGTGATAATACTTGGTATAATTTCTCGACACAATTTCTTTGACACATGTTAGCTATGCCTATTATAAGCTAAGATATCAATCATATGTTTGTACAATGCTTCACGCAAAACAACTTAGACAGTATGACAAAAAATCAATTATTACAAAAATACTTTTTACCATGAAAATTAAGGAATGGTCACATGTGCCTGATTTCATCCAGGAAGGATGGGGCTGATTTAGCATGTGCAGTATGAATATCATCACTGTAGCTCATTCCTGATTGAAGATATAAGACATGTTGCAACCGTCCCCACTCTCCCTACTGTAGAAATGTCTTGTAATATGTTAGATATTGATTTGTAAAGAGCGTGTGAACATGCAGACTGGCTTATAGCTACATTGAGTTTTGTGTCTGAATGAGAAACAAATATATTTTGTCCCAAAGCGATGGGATCCACAGTAAAGCTAAGCGGCTGCTCGGGGCTCCGGGGCCACTAGAGGGCCCCCAAGAGTAGCCGATATGAATTTACAGTTTATTTTATTTGTGATATATTAAACCAATGGACAATGGCATTCATACAAAAGCGCAATATTAAATAATGAAATAATCTATATACATATCATTTAGCGACGTGTCATGCAGGGATGTTGATAATAATAATCTGTGTGGTTTAACATCGCATAAATTCACCTATTTCTCCCGAAATACACGAAAGTAAGTGGCCTGTTAGCTGGGAGAAAAGCTGCGCAATCTTTATAGCAGCCTACACAATATGTAAGCCTTTTTGATAGGAATAAAACACGTCATCCAGGATTATTATTACCGCTTTCCATATAAATCAGTGTGTAGGATATTTAACAAACTATATGTGTCTCTGGAGCACAAAACCAGTCTTAGGTCGCTGGGGGTATGTTTGTAGTAATAGCCAACAATACATTGTATGGGTCAAAATTATTGATTTTTATTTTATACCAAAAATCATTAGGATATTAAGATCATGTTCAATGAAGATATTGTGTAAATTGTTTTGTAAAAAACTATTTTTTGGATTGGTAATATGCATTGCTAAGAACAACTTAAAAGGTGATTTTCTCAATACTTAGATTTTTTGCACCCTCAGATTCCAGATTTTCTAATATTATAACAAACCATACATCAATGGACAGATTATTTATTCAGCTTTTAGATGATGCATACATCTCAATTTCGAAAAACTGACATTATGACTGGTTTTGTGGCACAAATCAGGAGTGCGTTTTGTTGTTGTATTTTAGATCAAAACATCAGCAAATATCCTTGACATTTAACGTGTTTATCTACTGCGTGAAAACAACTTTTCTGTGTATATAGTTTTGTAATAAAAATAAGCTTCTGGTTCATAAACTGGCAACTGATTAACATTATTTACCTTAGCCGACCTTTAGGGTCTTTGCTATTATATTCCAATACCATTATGCCTAATATTGTTGTTGTTTTATACATATAGATGCTCTCTGCTGTGTTTAATGTTTATCATAAAAAAATGTGACATGTTATAAAAGTACAACAATTAATATCTATGTCGTTAAAATAATATTCTGTTCTGTAAATGCATTGTCTGCTACTTTTCAGCACACCACATTAAGTACGCCTAGTTTTTAAGACTTTGAATGTTAAAATGCAAATTAACACCTGGCCACTCTTGTAAGTTTGCAGCTGTTATAATTAAACATCACAGAAGGGTAAAAACATGCCAGGCAGGGAATGGTCGCAAGCAACACAGCTACAAAAAACAAAACCGATAATGGTTGTGTTAGATTTATAATGTGTGAATAATCAAGCTTTGACACTAATCAGTCATGTTGGCAGCACAGAGGTCCCCTAAACAGAATTCTGCTTAGGGCCCCAGAAAGGCTTGGGGCGACACAAATAGAATTCTGATTAAGGCCCCAGAAAAGCTTTGGGTGACACAAATAGAATTCTGCTTAGGGCCCCAGAAGGCTTGGGCGACACAAATAGAATTCTGCTTAGGGCCCCAGAAAAGCTTTGGGTGACACAAATAGAATTCTGCTTAGGGCCCCAGAAAAGCTTGGGGGGCACAAATAGAATTCTGATTAAGGCCCCAGAAAAGCTTGGGGTGACACAAATAGAATTCTGCTTAGAGCCCCAGAAAAGCTTGGCCGGCCCAAATAGAATTCTGATTAGGGCCCCAGAAAGGCTTGGGGTGACACAAATAGAATTCTGCTATTTGAAGTCCCAGAAAGGCTTGGGCCAGCACAAATAGAATTCTGCTTAGGGCCCCAGAAAGGCTTGGGGGCGACACAAATAGAATTATGCTTAAGCCCCAGAAAGGCTTGGGACCCAAATATAATTCTGCTTAGGGCCCCAGAAAGGCTTGGGCCGGCACAAATATAATTCTGATTAAGGCCCCAGAAAAGCTTGGGCGACACAAATAGAATTTTGTTTGGGCCCCAGAAAAGCTTGGGCCAGCACAAATAGAATTCTGATTGGGGCCCCAGAAGGCTTGGGCGACACAAATAGATTCTGCTATTTGAAGCCCCAGAAAGGCTTGGGCGGCACAAAGAGAATTCTGCTTAGGGCCCCAGAAAGGCTTGGCCCAAGTAGAATGCTGCTTAGGGCCCCAGAAAGGTTTTGGTCGGCACAAATAGTATTCTGCTTAGGGCCCCAGAAAGGCTTGGGCGGCACAAATAGAATTCTGCTTAGGGCCCCAGAAAAGCTTGGGGCGACACAAATAGAATTCTGCTTAGGGCCCCAGAAAAGCTTGGGGCGACACAAATAGAATTCTGCTTAGGGCCCCAGAAAGGCTTGGTCGGCACAAATAGTATTCTGCTTAGGGCCCCAGAAAGGCTTGGGCGGCACAAATAGAATTCTGCTTAGGGCCCCAGAAAGCTTTGGGGCGACACAAATAGAATTCTGCTTAGGGCCCCAGAAAAGCTTGGGTGACACAAATAGAATTCTGCTTAGAGGCCCCAGAAGGCTTGGGCAACCAAATATTATTCTGCTTAGGGCCCCAGAAAGGCTTGACACAAATAGAATTCTTAGGGCCCCAGAAAGGCTTGGGCTGACCAAATAGAATTCTGCTTAGGGCCCCAGAAAGGCTTGGGCACACAAATAGAATTCTGATTAAGGCCCCAGAAAAGCTTGGGCGACACAAATGTAATTCTGCTTAGGGCCCCAGAAAAGCTTGGGCCAGCACAAATAGAATTCTGATTAGGGCCCCAGAAAGGCTTGGGGACACAAATAGAATTCTGCTTAGGGCCCCAGAAAGGCTTTGTTCGGCACAAATAGAATTCTGCATAGGGCCCCATAAAGGCTTGGGTCGGCCCAAATAGAATTATGCTTAGGGCCTCAGAAAGGCTTGGGGCAGCACAAATAGAATTCTGCTTAGGGCCCCAGAAAGGCTTGGGGCGGCACAAATAGAATTCTGCTTAGGGCCCCAGAAAGCTCGGGGCGACACAAATAGAATTATGTTTGGGCCCCAGAAAAGCTTAGCCAGCCCAAATAGAATTCTGATTAGGGCCCCAGAAAGGCTTTGGCGACACAAATAGAATTCTGCTATTTGAAGCCCCAGAAAGGCTTGGGCCGGCACAAATAGAATTCTGCTTAGGGCCCCAGAAAGGCTTGGGCCGCCCAAATAGAATGCTGTAGGGCCCCAGAAAGGCTTTGGTCGGCACAAATAGTATTCTGCTTAGGGCCCCAGAAAGGCTTGGCACAAATATAATTCTGCTTAGTGCCCCAGAAAAGCTTGGGGGCGACACAAATAGAATTCTGCTCAGGGCCCCAGAAAGGCTTGGGGCGACCCAAATAGAATTCTGCTTAGGGCCCCAGAAAGGCTTGGGCCGGCACAAATAGAATTCTGATTAAGGCCCCAGAAAAGCTTGGGGACACAAATATAATTCTGCTTAGGGCCCCAGAAAAGCTTGGGCCGGCACAAATAGAATTCTGATTAGGGCCCCAGAAAGGCTTGGGGCGACACAAATAGAATTCTGCTTAGGGCCCCCTAAAGGCTTTGTTCGGCAAAAATTGAATTCTGCACAGGGCCCCAGAAAGGCTTGGGTCGACCCAAGGCTTGGGCCCTGTTTAAGCTCATATAGATGCTGTTATGCTTCACTGTGTTTTAACAAAATCATCACTACCCATTTATGTTTGCAAGTTCCTCATTTCTAAAATAGTTTAACAATTTGCAAACAGCGATGCAAAGTTTGAAGCAGAGTTTCTTATTAGTATGCCGTGCATGTGAACACCCACATCTGCGGTTTGGCATGATAATGTATTATATAGTATTCGGTTTGCAAACATGCACTTCATGAAACAACTCACAACTTTAAAACTACACACCCAGCTTGTACAAACCTTGAACCTTAGTCAAATACACATTGTCCCTTTCTGTGAGAATCAAACGCATGATGACACACTGCAGTATAGAGAGCACTACTGAGACCACTTCAACTCAGTGTCCCACAAACCTCCTTTTGACGATCAGGAGTCATCCGGCAAGGCAGTGTCTGTTACAGCGTGTGATATAAATAGAGGGGCGCGGATACTGTGAAATTCACAGTAACTTAAAAAGATCTTACAGTAGATGAAAAGCACTAGTAAAGAAACTTTCAAATACCTCGAGTTTGAACTGAAAAACAGTAGAGTATAATTACTGTACACTAATCAATCAATCAATAAAATCAGCATCCTCTGCCAGATTACAGTAAAAGCACATGAGCTTCACATGTTAAAGCACATATGAAACACACGTAATGTGTTCTGTAATTAGGAGAAATGGGTCAGATATAGTGTGTTAGCAGTTGATTAATTATAAGAAGTGATTACTCCAGGCCTATAATGTTGAACCAACGCGGGAAACGGTTAGTTAGTTAGTTCAACTTCTTACGGTGGTTAAGTGGTGAGAGGCATCGTTGTACGGGAAACACCCCCCTCCCCCCCTGGTGATTCTGAATGTGTGAATTCACCAAATATTGAAGACAGTGCAAAATAAGCCAAAATAACAGAAGTGCAAAATAGACTAAACTGTGTGTGTGTGTGTGTGTGTGTGTGTGTGTGTGTGTGTGTGTGTGTGTGTGTGTGTGTGTGTGTGGAGTGTGAGAGAGAGAGAGTGTGAGAGTGTGTCTCACACTCTGTGTGTAGTTAGAACTAACTAACTAACCATTTCCCGCGTTGGTTCAACATTATAGGCCTGGAGTAATCACTTCTTATAGAGTAATTAATCAACTGCTAACACACTATATCTAACCCATTTCTCCTAATTACAGAACACATTATGTGTGTTTCATGAGTGACTTTAACATGTGAAGAGTGAGAGTGTGAGAGAGAGTGAGAGTGTGACTCTCTGTGTGTGTGTGTGTGTGTGTGTGTGTGTTTGTTTGTGTGTGAGAGAGAGTGAGAGTGTGAGTTTTTCTCTCTGTGTGTGTGTGTGTGTGTGTGTGTGTGTGTGTGTGTGTGTGTGTGTGTGTGTGTGTGTGTGTGTGAGAGAGTGTGAGAGTGTGAGTTTTTCTCTGTGTGTGTGTGTGTGTGTGTGTGTGTGTGTGTGTGTGTGTGTGTGTGTGTGTGTGTGTGTGTGTGTGTGTGTGTGTGAGAGAGAGAGTGTGAGAGTGTGACTCTCTCTTTGTGTTTGTGTGTGTGTGTGTGTGTGTGTGTGTGTGTGTGTGTGTGTGTGTGTGAGAGAGAGTGTGAGTGTGAGTTTCTCTCTGTGTGTGTGTGTGTGTGTGTTTGTGTGTGTGTGTGTGTGTGTGTGAGAGAGAGAGAGAGAGAGAGATAGTGTGTGTCTCTCTCTCTATCTGTCTGTCTGTCTGTGTGTGTGTGTGTGTGTGTGTGTGTGTGTGTGTGTGTGTGTGTGAGAGAGAGAGAGTTTGAGAGTGTGTGCGTGTGTGTTCACAGTGGGAGGGGAAGAAGACTTACACTTTCTATTTCCCCTTTTTGCAGTCATGCGTGCTCGAGTCGTGATGCATATGAGATAAGCTTGACTTCTGTTCTTCCTCTTAAAGTTATGAACTAATATTTGAGCTGCAGGTGAAGCCGGCATCGTGCGTCTCAGACGACAGACAGATCATCATTTCATGAGCTGTAAGTACAACAATATTTCTAGATCTGTACGATCCTTCAGTGTGTTAACAAGAAGGAAAAAACACGAGAGCGAGAGAGAGAGAGAGAGAGAGAGAGAGAGAGAGTTTTTGTTGATGACAAACTCAATCTAGAGTCTGTTAAAGAGGAGGCCAGAAGCTCAGTAACTTTGAGTCAAACTTACACAAATGCTTGCTTTGCTTAAAATATTTTGACTCAACAAAAGCAAACTGACACCAGACAAGAGTCAGAAGGCAGATTAAGACTGAACTGTGTTGACAGAACAAGAGTATTTTAAAGAAACATCAGGTTAGGGGCAAGTTGTCACATGTTTTATATTCTGTCATTTTAACACATTTTAATACAATAAAATAAAGCTGAAAGAATAACAACTTAGTAAATGTAATAAATTAGAAAATACATGAACAGTATAATGTGAAGGGTGACAACTAGCCCCGCTATATCACAGAGCTGCCAGATAAAGTCAGGCCTGACAGAGATTCACACTGCGCCGTTGTTTGGAAAGATTCCAGTTTTACACTGAGATCAAACGTGTGTTCGGTGAAGCAAATCTGTGAGCAATAACAATACACAGATCTGCAGAATATACACAATCGACATCAGTTTAACAGAATACAGGTGAGGTCAAAAGTATTCACCCCCCTTTCAGAATCACTCAAATCAGAGGATCATACAAAATACATGTTATTGTTTATTTAGTACTGACCTGAATAAACCTACTGAAAGAAAAACTATAGAACCCTGCCCAAAACACAATAGAAATGTAATGGATTTAATGGTTATAATTGGTTTTAATGGAAACTATAATGGTGTCTGCTGGTATGTGATGGATTCTATTGGTGGGATGTTAAATCTTATTGGGAAAATGCCCAAAACACAATAGAAATGTAATGTATTTAATGGTTATAATTGGTTTTAATGGAAACTATAATGGTGTCTACTGGTATGTGATGGATTCTATTGGTGGGATGTTAAATCTTATTGGGAAAATGCCCAAAACACAATAGAAATGTAATGTATTTAATGGTTATAATTGGTTTTAATGGAAACTATAATGGTGTCTACTGGTATGTGATGGATTCTATTGGTGGGATGTTAAATCTTATAGAAAATGCCCAAAACACAATAGAAATGTAATGTATTTAATGGTTATAATTGGTTTTAATGGAAACTATAATGGTGTCTACTGGTATGTGATGGATTCTATTGGTGGGATGTTAAATCTTATTGGGAAAATGACCCTCAGCTTTCAGTCGGTATCATGAAAACGGCATGTTATGTGTTACACATAACAATTATATATTAACCCCACAGGACAAAATAGACAAAACATTTAATTACCCTTAAATCGTAATACCGTGTGTCGATGATCCATGTCTGTTTTTTATGTTTTGTGATAGTTGTTCACGAGCAGTTCATCTGCCCACAGTTTTGTGTGTTTGAACCCTTTTCAGCGTATGATTTCGAGATCCATCTTTTCACACTGAGGACAATTGAGAGACTCAAACACAACTATTACAATGAAAACATTCACTGATGCTCCAGAAGGGTATGCAATGCATTAAGAGCCGGGGGGTTGAAAACTTATGAACAGAATGATGATGTATGTTTCTTATTTTGTTTAGGTTTTTTCATGTATTTCTGCCATCGAGAAGCTACATAAAACACTAACGTTTCTCAGAAGACCAAGTAAGATCCAGTTCAACATGCATAACCATCCTCTTAAACTAAAAGTTCAAAGTCACTTCAATGAAGAAATGTATTTTAAAGTTGACTTTTACTTTTAAGTGCTTAAATTAATTTAAACGTTTTGGTCAGATGACTTTGAATTTTAATTGAATGCCATTTTGACACAGTATTCATCGTTAACCACTACGATTTCTCAACCATGACTTTGTCAAAGTTATGCTTTCCTTAAATCATTCTCAGAATGAACAGAAAAGGTAACTTCTGTATTAAAAGCGACCTGTTTAATCATAATTCCTATCAAATAAACTCAGTGGACTTACTAGTACGAAAATAAATACATAAGTGCATGGCTGCAAGTCCAATTATAATTTATTTATTTAACATTTATTTATTTTTTACACTTTCTAAGACACACTTTTCAATATAGGTCACTTTATCAAAACTTTCCACACAGTTCTCATAACAAACTTTCATCTTCACGGCAGTTATTGCACATTAAAGATGCAGTTAAACTACCAAAAACGCTTCATGCATGTCATAAATTAATATATTACTGCTCCTACATAATTTTTAACAACAAACAGACGTAAAATATATATAATTAGGAGTCTTGAACCTTTCCAACGATATATAACTTATCATGATTATATTAGGATTTAATGGTAATATATTATAGAATTTGGCGTCCGTATACGGGACGATGAGAGTTAAAGGTTTAATTAACAATAACAAAATATTATATAATGTTTAGCTAATCATTGCTATTCACATATCTAGAAATATAAGATGATGTGCTTGTTAATGTTAACTAATGAACTTATTACTTAAGAAATGATTTACAGATGTAAATGGAAATTCTTAAAAATTTCATTAAAGTTTTCATTAATTATCTGATCATGCATTTAAAATAATAATATAATCTGTCTGTAAAGGTCATATATTTGGTTTGTTGTGTAGACTTCTACTGTTTGCACATCTTAAATTCAATTTTGCAGTACCCAATCTTAAGTGGAGATTATTCATTATTTTTTAAATGTTTATAAACATTTATAAAAAAAATTGTGTCTTTGTTGGCACTGGGCGTTTAGCTACTTTAACGATGTTTGTGTTAGTTTAGCTAATTTTATCATCTCAATACTTATATCAGTGGACTATTGTCATTAAACAGAATATTTCTTGAGTCATACATGAGCAGAGGTCAAGAAAATACATAATGTATCATTAATTAATCAACCTGTCTGCATAACTCACACCTAAACAGCAGCAAAGGTGTTGTGTATTAAAAAAAGCTTTTAATAATTATATAACATCAGTTAAAATCATATGCATTTTAGAAGTTTAATGAGATTTACATGAAATAATAATTATTAGGTAAGGGTTAACACTTTACAATAATGTGTCATTTATTAGCCTTAGAACAAACAATGAGCAATGCATTTATTACACAATTTTTGTTCATGTTAGTTAATCAAAATACAGATATTTATTGTTTACATTGCATTAACTAATGATACGCTTGTGAATTTAATAATGCATTAGTAAAATGAACATTAACATAAGATTAATAAATACTGTAGAGTTATTGTTCAAGGTTAATAATGTTGTTAACTATTGTGAAGTGTTGTTTAAAGCATGTATTAGTAAACATTAACAAGCACATTATTTAGTGTCTCTAGATATGTGAATGTATAGGAACCACCCTGCTAAAAAGAACAATAGAGGCCCAATAGAAACCATCACAGAAATTCAAATGATTTCCATTAAAATACCATTATTAGCTTTTTCCAGTAAAACCATTACAAGATTCCTTTTTGTATTGTGTTTTGGGCATTTTCCCAATAAGATTTAACATCCCACCAATAGAATCCATCACATACCAGTAGACACCATTATAGTTTCCATTAAAACCAATTATAACCATTAAATTCATTACATTTCTACTGTGTTTTGGGCATTTTCTCAATAAGATTTAACATCCCACCAATAGAATCCATCACATACCAGCAGACACCATTATAGTTTCCATTAAAACCAATTATAACCATTAAATACATTACATTTCTATTGTGTTTTGGGCATTTTCTCAATAAGATTTAACATCCCACCAATAGAATCCATCACATACCAGCAGACACCATTATAGTTTCCATTAAAACCAATTATAACCATTAAATTCATTACATTTCTACTGTGTTTTGGGCATTTTCCAATAAGATTTAACATCCCACCAATAGAATCCATCACATACCAGCAGACACCATTATAGTTTCCATTAAAACAAATTATAACCATTCAATCCATTACATTTCTATTGTGTTTTGGGCATTTTCTCAATAAGATTCAACATCCCACCAATAGAATCCATCACATACCAGCAGACACCATTATAGTTTCCATTAAAACCAATTATAACCATTCAATCCATTACATTTCTATTGTGTTTTGGGCATTTTCCAATAAGATTTAACATCCCACCAATAGAATCCATCACATACCAGCAGACACCATTATAGTTTCCATTAAAACCAATTATAACCATTCAATCCATTACATTTCTATTGTGTTTTGGGCATTTTCCCAATAAGATTTAACATCCCACCAATAGAATCCATCACATACCAGCAGACACCATTATAGTTTCCATTAAAACCAATTATAACCATATATAATCCATTACATTTCTATAGACATGTTTTGGGCATGCCCTGTAGATAGAATAAGATACAATAGAATCCATCATAATTGTATTGCACAGTGTGAAGAGCATTTAATCACATCAGCCTAATATTATGTGCAATTATAACCATTCAATCATTACATTTCTATTGTGTTTTGGGCATTTTCATAGATTTAACATCCCACCAATAGAATCCATCACATACTGCTTTCTGAGAGCTCATGGTTAGACTGTAGGTGGATATACACTAAATACTGCCTCTGCAGACAGCACACGGGGGAGGAACGGGACACGACCGAATCCAGTGATCGTGTCACATTGTGTCGATCTGAAGACGGCATCGACGTGTCCTTCGTTCTCTGTGACATCCCACAGCTGTGTTTGATTCTGTAGTTGAGCTAAAAAATAAAGATGGCATCTGAAATTTGCAGATTGTTTGTAAATGTAAGTTTTTGATCAAATTTTCTCACGTTTAATGTCAATTCTTGTGAGAAATTAGTGTAGTAGTTATTCATATGTGCTGAGTTATCACAAAAGCTGACTGTGTTTTGTTGTATAAATCATTAATACTGTTACACAGCCTCTGAAATCAGTTTTATGTGCAAACGCTGCCTAAACGTAAAGACGCAGAGCAAGGACTGCGCTAAAGCTGAATATTATTCATTTAATTAACATGCTAAATAATTCACATTTAACAAGTGCTATGCGAGCTGTTAATTTTAACTGAAATAGATTACTTGGCATTTCCCACTTAACTTAATTTTTGAGTACTGAACTACACGCAACAAATTATTAAGTTAATCTAAGTAGTTTTTTGGTCGAACATAATTTAATTGGGAGATGTTATAACTCAAAAAGATTGATGCAAACTGTTGTGTACTTTTTATTTTATTTATTTATTTTTTATTTATTTTTTGGCATCCCAGCTAACTAAAATATTATCTAAGAACATTTTACCTTCCCATTATGTCATTAAATGTTATTTCTGAATGATCTAATGTTCTTGAATGTATCAACTTTACATAGAACTTCAAAGGAATGTTCAATTGTATCATTTTGTAGCAATAGAATCCATCACATATCAGCAGACACCATTATAGTTTCCATTAAAACCAATTATAACCATTATATCCATTACATTTCTATTGTGTTTTGGGCATTTTCCCAAAGATTTAACATCCACCAATAGAATCCATCACATATCAGCAGGCACCATTATAGTTTCCATTAAAACCAATTATAACCATTATATCCATTACATTTCTATTGTGTTTTGGGCATTTTCCCAATAAGATTTAACATCCCACCAATAGAATCCATCACATACCAGCAGACACCTTTATAGTTTCCATTAAAACCAATGATAACCATTAAATCCCTTACATTTCTATTGTGTTTTGGGAATTTTCCCAATAAGATTTAACATCCCACCAATAGAATCCATCACATACCAGTAGACACCATTATAGTTTCCATTAAAACCAATTATAAACATTAAATCCCTTACATTTCTATTGTGTTTTGGGAATTTTCCCAATAAGATTTAACATCCCACCAATATAATCTATCACACACCAGTAGACACCATTATAGTTTGCATTAAAACCAATTATAACCATTAAATACATTACATTTCTATTGTGTTTTGGGCATTTTCCCAATATGATTTAACATCACACCAATATAATCTATCACATACCAGTAAAATGTAAAACCAATTATAACCATTAAATCAGTTACATTTCTATTGTGTTTTGGGCATTTTCCCAATAAGATTTAACATCCGCAATAGAATCCATCACATACCAGTATACACCATTAAGTTTCATTAAAACCAATGATAACCATTAAATCCTTACATTTCTATTGTGTTTGGGAATTTTCCCAATAAGATGTTAACTCCCACCAATATAATCTATCACACCAGTAGACATCATTATAGTTTACATTTTAAATGAAACCAATTATAACCATTAAATCCCTTACATTTCTATTGAGCCATCAATTTGGGCATTTTCCCAATAAGATTTAACATCACACCAATAGAATCCATCACATACCAGTAGACACCATTATATATTAAAACCAATTATAACCATTAAATCCATTACATTTCTATTGTGCTTTGGGCTATTTTCAATAAGTTTATTAAGAATAGTTCAATTGTATCATTTTGCAAACATTATGGGATAGTCTATTGTTCTCTGAAACATCTGAAACAGGGAGTGATTAATAACATTGATAAAAAACATTATACGAATGGCCAACTAAAATGTAAAACTTTAATTAGTTAATGTATAAATATTGTTTGATAGCATTATTAATTAAAAGAGAATGCATTACTGATATAATGTTTGTTACTAATGGTGTCATTCTATAGAAATGTCAAAATAGTACACTAACAAATATTTCTTTACATTTAAATGAAACAATATATTATTTGAACAATTCACCTTCTTGAGCCATCAATGTGGACTGTTTTAAATTATTAATTATTGTATGTATTTCCAAGCACCACACAACTGCTAGTCCACAGAGCAAAACTGAAATATATAATGAAAGTAGTGGTCCTGATGACATGTTATCAGAGACTTTCTTCTTCCTATTTTCTGAAGATCTATGAAGAAAGTCCCATGATCGTCTTATTTTCAGTTATCAAACATTTTCTCATGTCTGGCTTTAGTGAAAAAGCTGGTATGACCTGTGCTTTATTGATAGGAATTATACAAAAATAGAATTAAAATGTATTTAACTACTTAATATAGTAGTATCATGACTGACAAAATGTGGTTTGATGTCTTTCAGGAAAAAATTGTAAAATGCATATTTCATTGTGATGTGTGTGTGATCTGACTCTTTCATGTGTTTATGCTTTATGTGTGTTCGGCTGTGTTTGACTTGCATGTGGTTTGATAGTTCTTAAATGTTAGAAAGTAAATACATTTTAAGTATTTCAGTGTTTCTCGTTCTAGTCTCTGAGTTGTCTCGTGTTAGACAGAAATATGACGGTTGTGCAAGACAGCAGAGGACGTGCTGAGCTTCAGGAAGGAGATATAATCAGGTGTGTTTCAACATTTCGTATCAGCAGCACACATCTGCAGCTCACTGCATGTGACTGTGCACTCACCGGCCACTTTATTAGGTACCTGTTCAATTGCTTGGTAACACAAATTGATGCTAATCAGTAATCACATGGCAGCAGCTCAATGCATTTGAACATCTAGACTGTGATGAAGGACGACTCAAACCGAGCATCAGAATGGGGAAGAAAGGGGTTTCAACAGTGACTCTGAAAGTGGAATGGTTGTTGGTGCTAGGCAGGGCTGGTCTGGTATTTCAGGCAATTGCTTGGTAACACAAATTGCTAATCAGCCAATAACATGGCAGCAGATCAATGCATTTAGACATCTAGATGTGATGAAGACGACTCAAACCGAGCATCAGAATGGGGAAGAAAGGGGATTTAAGTGACTTTGAACATGGAATGGTTGTTGGTGCCAGACGGGCTGATCTGAGTATTTCAGAAACTGCTGATCTACTGGGTTTTTCACGCACAACCATCTCTAGGGTTTACAGAGAATGGTCCGAAAAAGAGAAAATATCCAGGCAGCGGCAGACGAAAATGCCTTGTTGATGTCAGAGGTCAGAGGAGAATGGACTGGTTAGAGACGATAGAAAGGCAACAGTAACTCAAATAACCAACCAAGGTCTGCAGAATACCAACTCTGAACACACAACACGTTGAACCCTGAAGCAGATGGACTCCAGCAGCAGAAGACCACACCGGGCGCCGCTCCTGTCAGCTAAGAACAGCACACGGAGGATACAATTCACACCAGCTCACAATAGAAGATTGGAAAAACATGAGTCTCGATTTCTGCTGCGACATTCAGATAGTAGGGTCAGAATTTGGC